>JADDOH010018400.1:0-33928 GCA_016648135.1 Agrypnia vestita
ATGTATGTATGTACTCAAGTATGTATTGTATTTTTTATATGTATATGTAACCATGTATGTTTTCTTACTTGCATTAAGTTAATTTTTTATCAAATTTTTCAATTAAATTTTGTTGACTGTTTTTATTTTGTTTTCAAATATTTACTCATGTTGTAAAAGCCCCTTAGGCGTAAATAAAAAAATAAATAAATATAAAATATCTATTTATAGCAAAAAACTTTTTAAATCAAATTAATTAATCAATTAGAAAGATATACAGAAAAATCTAATTCACGAAAAAATATTAGGTTACTACTGGGATTCGAACCCAGGTCACCTCCTTTCCGGGGCCGGTGCTCTGACCACTAAGCTATAGCAACCCTCTATGTTTCCGTAAATATATCGACCTTGTATTTAGTTCTTATTTTTATTAATTGATTAATTTTTATTTTTTATCCATAGTGCAATCCACTTTTTTGATACGGTAGTTGAAATTACTTTGCAATGCCACCGCTAGATGGATGCAAGAATTAATTGAATAATTCATTTTATTTGGACATACATTTATACAACAGATATTATATATGTTCAAGAACACATTCATATTTGTGAAGTTGTATATTTTCGTGAATTAGATTTTTCTGTATATCTTTCTAATTGATTAATTAATTTGAATTAAAAATTTCACAGAACTTTGTTCTGAAAAATTACAAATATGATTGTGTTCTTGAATATATATAAAACTTTTTATTTTAATCGTACCGTACGTAGTAGATTTATGAAATTTTTAAAAATTGACAGCATTTTTCAGGTTAAGTAAATAATTTTGTCAAATTACTTAGGTTCTTATCTCGAATCACGCGAAAAGCTCTCAGTTACACACACATATCCCTCGCATGGTCGCCCTGTAATTTATATACATTACCCGGGACATTGCGTGTTGGGATCTTTCACCTGTTTCTCGTCCCACGCCACATGACCACTGACACCCCATCCGGCAGATTAAATGGACCTCTCCATAGAATTGACCTATTCTGAAAATAACAACATTGTTAACACTCCGTTACACGCGCGGGGCACAGGCGTGCCCCAGTGAAATATTTTTGCCTATTATTTCATAAACAATGTATCTACAATCTTGCCGCTTCTAATAGCTGTTGTTAGTGTCTTTGAGTACTCGCCAGTGACACGACGGCATCGACGGTGAACGGACGTGTTCTCTGGAAATTTTTCAGTGTCGGTGGGCCACGCCTGTGCCCCGCGCGTGAGATACCGTAACTATTTCATTTTTGAAGAAGGTAAGTAATTTTTTTATTTTCTTTTCTATTTTGATTTTCAAGTAAAGATTATTAATATTATATATAATTGTATTATATTTAGCTTCATACTGGTTTAATAAAAAATGTGTTTTGTTTGTTTTAGGTACTTATAAACCAAAATGAACAGATTAAAACGAGAAATAAGCACTTAGTTATTATATTCCTAGAAACATCTTTATGTCGCATGCTACGTTTCTTTGAACTTAGCATGCTTTTTTGGGTATAAATCAAAACGATTTGACACCTCAGGAAGATGACATACCCCGAAAAAGGACGAAAACAGCCTGGTGCCATGGCTGTGGAAGAGCCAAAGATCACTCGACTAGAACCGCATGCCAGAAATATCACAAGCCCGTGTAAAATGATCATAAATATAGTATATGCATTCAGTGTTATAACCAAAATGATCTCAATAAGTCAACTAATGAAAGCTAAAATCTCAAATTTATAATTTCCATGTTTATTTTTTCATAATTTTCTAAGGTAAAGGAAAAAATATTTTTGATCTTGTTTTTATAGAGAAAAGATTAATTTTTTGTTTTCATTATAAGTATCAATAAAGACTGATTATGTATAAAATATGTTTATTTTTTATTTCTACCCACATAACAAATAATCCATCAATTACTTTGGGGCACAGGGGTGCCTCACGCGTGTAAATATGTAATTATTTGCAGCGCGTGTAACGGAGTGTTAAGAGCATTATCCCACGTAGTGGTCCGCTGTCGTCTACGTGGGCGCGGCCATCGACTTGTATACAGGGTTATTTGTAAAACATTAATAAACTCGCAGGTCTATATTCCAGCCTTGATTATGAGTCCAAAATGTTCAAGCTATTATGACCTAATATCAATTGTTAAGGAGATATGCGACATCAAGTTTGCATTTTTTTTTCAATATTTCTGAATATTTTTTGTAAAACGTTGGACTATCATTACAGTAACTTATATCGAATATGAAAAATTCTTTCCTTTTAATACAAGTCAAATAAAAAATAAAAAACTTCGAATTCCAATTGGAATTTTTTCAGGGTTTTTATCATTTTATTTAATTTGTAATGAAAATAATGAACTTTTAGTAATCGATATGAGTTACTGTAATGATAGTTCAACGTTTTACAAAAACTAAGTCAGAATTATTGAAAAAAAAAATGCAAACTTTGATGTCGCATATCTCCATAACTATTGATATTAGGTCATAATAGCTTGAACATTTTCGACTCATAATCAAGGCAGGAGTATAGTCCTGCGAGTTATTAATGTTTTACAAATAACCCTGTATACTCTAAGGCCATCGACGTGAGTTTTCACCACCATGCTTGTTTAAAGCGATCGTTTGGCAATGTGAGCGAAATTCGGAATTTTTTCTTAGAGATACTGTTGCATTCTTTGAAAAATTAACTGACGCATTTTTAAATATTTATTTATAAATTAATAATAATAGTTGAATTTGTAATATTATTGAAAAAAAAAACACCTTACAATTGAATTTTATAAACCGGGGAATCTTTATTGATAAGTGCCTAGAAAAAAGGAATTTTAATATAGGGCTTAGAGACCGAAAACATCCATAGGAAAAGTGGTAATTTAAACCTTATAAATAAGTCAATTATACGTGGTTCATCCACTGTTTGGTAACGGTCTAACAGGCCGAAACAGCTGTCACATTTAAAATAATACTCAACTTACAGAACTTAATAATAATATTTATTAAAATTTAATTTATTTTAAAATTATCATAGAGTTCTACAAACTAAACACATTAATAAATCAAGCTATTTATGCGAGAATTGCATTGACTGGAGCTATATTTTGAAGAATCTGAAACATGTACCTAAGATGTTTTGATATTATGAAGTAACAACGTGTTCTGTAAATGTTTCATCCATCATCTATCATCATCTAACAGGCCGAAACAGCTGTCACATTTAAAATAATACTCAACTTACAGAACTTAATAATAATATTTATTAAAATTTAATTTATTTTAAAATTATCATAGAGTTCTACAAACTAAACACATTAATAAATCAAGCTATTTATGCGAGAATTGCATTGACTGGAGCTATATTTTGAAGAATCTGAAACATGTACCTAAGATGTTTTGATATTATGAAGTAACAACGTGTTCTGTAAATGTTTCCATCCCTCATCCTATCATCAGCTAACAGGCCGAAACAGCTGTCACATTTAAAATAATACTAACTTACCCGAACTTATAATATATTTATTAACATTTAATTTATTTTAAAATTATCATAGAGTTTCCTACAAACTAACACATTACTAAATCAAGGCTATTTATGCGAAATGCAATTGACTGGAGCTTATTTTGAAGACTCGAAACATTTACCGAAGATTTTTTGATATATGAAGTAGCAACGTGTTTTCGTAAATGTTTCATCCATCATCTATCATCATCTAACAGGCCGAAACAGCTGTCACATTTAAAATAATACTCAACTTACAGAACTTAATAATAATATTTATTAAAATTTAATTTATTTTAAAATTATCATAGAGTTCTACAAACTAAACACATTAATAAATCAAGCTATTTATGCGAGAATTGCATTGACTGGAGCTATATTTTGAAGAATCTGAAACATGTACCTAAGATGTTTCTGATATTATGAAGTAACAACGTGTTCTGTAAATGTTTCATCCAGCATCATTAATATAACTCGGACCACAATCCGAAGGGAACAGTGAAGAGTGCCCACCACACACCCATGGCCATTCTATGAGAAAACGCTCCCTTTAAGGGGGGGTAAGGTTAATTCGTACAAAAAAAGGCATGTTTTTGTGAATATTTTGTGACGACATAGTTAAAATCTCTTTATTAAAACTAATGGTTCATTAAAGTATGACATTCGAAGAATATTGTGTAAAATTTTCAAGAAAAAATATTGCAAAATACGGCAATGGCAGCAATTATTCGGACGTGTCTCGGAAAAAAGTAGAATTGCGGTGTCTATCATAACTTGGTGCTGGATCATCTGAAATCAAAAAGTTCATTCGTTAGATAATAGATTTCCCTAGGTAACGCTGGGAGGGTTTTTTGAAATTTCAATTTTTCATTTTTTTGGAACACTTTGAAGGGAAAAATGCGATTTTTTGCAAAAAAATCGGCTAATTTGTTATTAAAAAATATAAAATATTAACAAATTTGAAAAAAACTCTCCAGCGTTTCCTTGTAAATTATTTACAAAAATAGTGTTCAAAATTTCAAAAGGATCGGTGCAGTAGTTTTGAAGTTATGATGGACACCGACAAAACGTGAGATGTGGGGAAAATGCTTTAAAGTTTTGCACACTGTAAAATTCAAAATAAAACTCAACATTTATTTTATACTTACAAATAATCGTCGATGCCATGTTCTCACAGCGAAGAGCTTTCATCATCAGCATCTTTTTGTCCTTGTCTACGCAAAACTCTTCCAATACAAAAGCACGTCCGGTAGTCCTCAGGTGAGCGCGTCTCTTAGCTGCCCGAGCAGGTATAGAAAATCAGTCTGAGTATCGCTCAAATGTTCATAATTTCGTCAATTTTGCTCCGATTGACTTGAAATTTTGATACAATATTCTTGCGATGTTATTAATTCATTTAAAAAATTAAAAATAAAATGCAAAATAAAAAAGTTAAAAACCTTACCCCCCCCCCCCTTAACACAGCAAATTTTTTATCACATCCCTTCCAGGAGCACTAGACAAAGTATATCGTTTCATTGTGACAATGTAAGTGTAAATTATCTAGATAGCTCACCTATTAGAAGGCTCCGTAGGTTAAGGAAACGAGTATGCCTACCTATCGGATGTTTTTTCGGAAACACTAGCCGCCTAAAAGAAAGCTCTTCTGGACGAATTCGGTCGTTTATAATTAATTATTGATGTCATGTCTATCTCTTGTTTTTAGATTATTGAATTTTATATTTTATTTTATTTTACTGTCATTTTTATTGCTTCTTGAGTTTCAGATTTGATTTGTTTACAATTATTTAATTTTGTTATAATTTTGTCGCTTCTTGAATTTCAGACATAATTATTTTAATTTGTTGTAGTTTTATTGATTGTTGACTTTCATATTTGATTTGATAACTATAATTTCATTTCATGTAATTTTGTTATACTTTATGTAATTCACTTAATGTTTTATTTTTCTTTACATATCACTTTATCATTAACTAACTGTGCCCGCGCGGCTTCGCACGCGTAGTTTTTTTGTACACAGTTTGAATCGTCATAGAACTTTCGCGAACCTTCCAGAAAATTCTCCTTCCAGATCTTTCAAAGAATGTATCGAATGTACAGGAACCTTCTAGACTCACCGACACACTCGGCGCGCCTATTTTGAAACAATCTGAAGCATTTGCGGCCTTTCCATAACAAAAAAGTGTGCTAGAAAGCACATTTTCGTCACCCACTCCCACCCACGAACAGCCAACCCCACCAAACTCGCATATTTTCGATGTGACACCAAGGGCTATCCACCACCACAACCACCGGTGGGTGATTGTGGCTGGTTGTGGAGAAAACTTGGCGGATAGGGAGACACGGGTTACTTTATATACAGGGTTATTTGTAAAACATTAATAACCTCGCAGGAGTATATTCCTGACTTGATTATGAGTCGAAAATGTTCAAGCTATTATGACCTAATACCAATAGTTAAGGAGATATGTGACATCAAAGTTTGCAAAAAATATAAACCTTCGAATTTCAATTGGAAAACATTCCAATTGGAATTTTTTCAGGGTTTTTATCATTTTACTTAACTTGTATTGAAACGAATGAATTTTTTGTAATCGGTATGAGTGACTGTAATGATTGTCCAACGTTTGACAAAAAATAAGTCGTAAATATTGAAAAAAAATGCAAACTCTGATGTCACCTATCTCCTTAACTATTGATATTAGGTCATAATAGCTTGAACATTTTCGACTCATAATCAAGGCAGGAATATAGCCCTGCGAGGTTATTAATGTTTTACAAATAACCCTGTATATATATATATATTGATATTGATTGTTTTTGATAGAATTATACCTTATCTCCTTTTTAATTATCACCTATCAATCTATACATCTTAATATACATTGTTTTTTTAATGGTTCGTTGTACCGTGTATTAAATAAATTAATAAATAAATATCGGCCCTACACTTTCGCCACCCAATTCGACATTTTTTAATGCTAAAGTGGTCATCCCTCCCGCGCTACTTCGCTCAAACGAGTGCATACCGCTTCACTGTCATCAATAGCGAACAATACAATAGAATGAGACATAATCCGAAGCCGACGTCCGACATCCGATTATTCCAATATCGAGCCGAATCTCTCCAACCCGAAACCTCCAATCCATCAGCATCTTCCTTCACCCTCCCCGCCCATCTCATCTCGGGCGGCCCGGTGGTCGAGCTTCCTCGAAGGCCTTTTGGGTCATCAATAAAAACATAATTTATTACTATCGGCCCCCACAATTTGGACGGCGAGGTGTTCTTCGCGCTGCCACATTAAAAAATACTTTCTTGACACTGATTTAATAATACTGTCACGGGATCGTGGCTGGGCGAGGCAGATGAAACACGGGAAATTAATTGACGATTTATTAGTTAACTTAAATCACTGGACACAATTAAATTTTTTTTTTTTAAATTAATTAATGTATTTATTTAAACGGTTTGAAATACTCTTTTACAATACTATATAGTTATATGAATTATGTTTACTCCGTACAGTTGCAGTTTCAAAATAATATTTAGGAGTTAGATAGTATGGATTGAAGACTATAGCCCTTACAAAGAAAAGTGTAGAAAAGCTCAAAAAGAGAGATCCATGCTTGGAGTAAGCCTAAGAGATAGAATTAGAAATGACGAAATTAGGAGTAGTGGATATCATGGATCGTGTAGCGAAGCTAAAATGGCAATGGGCAGGACACGTTGCAAGACAGGATACTACAAGATGGCCTCCCAGAGTTCTGAAATGGAGACCTTGGGAGAATAAAAGAGGCATCGGAAGACCTCAAAAGAGATGGGCCGATGATATAGTCGCTGTGGGGGGAAATAAATGGCTACAATTAGCAAACAACAGTGAAGAATGGAAAAATAAGGAAGAGGCCCTAAGACGAAGGCTGATGAAAAAGAAGAAGAAGAAGAAGATAATATTGAAAACAATGACTTTATAATAGAATCAATTTAATTAGAGTATAATCTAATCGATTTAATCAGAGCATCATTCTTTAATTCACACTAAATTTCGCAATAGTCACTTGAAAATTTTCTACGCTTATCCAGAAATTCTAATTTACTGGTTTGGCGACTTAGAATTTTTAGATATGCTCTGAATACTATGAAACACTTCTCACACGTCTGTAGGTACTTTATCGCAAATAGATCATCAATCTTTGGACAATTGTTGAATATAATATTTTGAGAATAAAATGCGAAATCGGAATTATTGCGTGCGTAGTTAACTCTTATACATTATGCATTTAATGACTCTCGTAGCTTTCTATAGAAAAAATAGATGGCAGTGGAATGCAAGAATTGAATAATGCTCGTAACTGAACTATTGACAGCTCAGCGAAACAGCAGTTGACAGGTACAGAAACCACCCGCATTAGAGTTCCTTCGGCAGCTCAGCTTTATCTAACGAAGAATTTCCTTAAGTTTTGTAAAGATATAGGTAAATTTATTGCTTCTTGTTATATATGAAGAACATAAAAATTCGGATGTTCGAGGCGTACGTTAAGAGTAGAATAGGATACATGATACCCTTCTGGGGAACCGGAAACAAGACAAACCAAAACAGACTCCAACGACAGCAAAATTAAATATTGAAAATGGTCTATAATTTGATATACCTGACATCAATTGAAACGGTTTACCGAACAACACAGCAATTAAACATTGATAACATGTGGAATCAGCTGCCTCCAGTGTTGCGATCTCTGGAGAGCCAGGAACTCTTCAAGAAGAGCCTAAAAACTCATTTTTTCGGGATGTCGCACCTGTGAAGCGCCCTTGAAGCGTCTCTTACGCAAAAACAGCGCTATATAAATTAACATAAACATAAACATTATAAAAATCGAAACACTAAAACTCATTCACAAGCTGGCAATGGCCAAATACAAAACGAAGACATTTAATTACCCAAAATACACGAAAATCATCAACACTACACTAGAACGGCTCAAAACTACCACATAACTCAAGCCAAAACAAAAACAGGACAATCACGACTAATTTGTAACAGATTAAAATTATACAACGACCTACCACAAGAGACCAAACAATCGAATTCTAACAATTTCAAAATAGAAGTGACAAAAATGCTGAAACTCAGTCAAATATAAAATGATTTTGTGACCTTATTATGTTATTATTATATTTTCATACTGATGTAAGCAAAATGTTATCCATAGACCTTTCAGGTCTCTTGTCATATATTAAATAATAAAAAAATATTTATAATGAAGCATTTTTTGCCGTTTTCTCATTATGAATACCAAACTATGATTTTTTTAGAAAAACATTAAAATAATTTTCAAACTCATTTTATTTCTACAAAAAACAACTATTTTTCGATACTCTACATCACACATTGTATAATTTAACTATAATATTTAAATTTTTCATTACACTCAATCCCTGGCTGCATAGTCAACTCCGATAGCAACGTGTCTCGTGGGGAAAAACCTTTGTGATATGAAATAATGATAATAAAAGTAATTGTTGTCTGCAATGGTTAAGTCAAAAAATGAATTGGGATGTATTATTGATGTAACCCTTTAAATTTATTTTTTACCATACTTACCAGATGACCCAGATATGCCTATATCTACATATAGGCACCAGAATTTGTAAAATAATCAATAACTTACTAAAAAATATACTAATAAATATGTAAAAAATATTGTTTGTATTATTGTATATATCTGCTTATATTATTTGATTAATTACACCAACATGTTTCGGAAATACCTTGCCATCGTCAACATATCGTATAACTGTAAAAATATCAGAATGAAATGAAATGAAACATGTTATATATATACAAAGTAGATATATACAAATAATACAATCAAATTTTTTTAATGTTAATCTACAATGTTGCTGAATCAATTGAAAAATAATAAATATGTATTTATTTCAGGGGAACGGGAACCAGTTCACGGAGAGCGACGTATCAATTTTTGAGGCCTTCGCCATTTTTTGCGGGCTGGGTATTCACAACACGCAGATGTATGAAAATGCCTGCAAACTCATGGCCAAGCAAAAAGTAAGTTAAATGTAATATCTATTTATGTATATCTCCATCCTATATCTAGTGGTCGAGCCTAATTGCCTAAGTGATCCTAGAATTAGATAACAGTGAAAAAAAGCAAATGATTTACGCCTAGAATTACGAGTACCTACTGTGTCAGTTATAGAACAGTAAATACTTATTCTTTAGGAACCGGTATGTAAAACTATCTTAATTTTTGATGGATTACATCTAGTGAAAATATAAAAACACTAGCCGTACACCCGTGAAAAATCACGTAACATGACATGGTTCGCGTCTTTGCTAAGACCTATTATATAATATAATATATTTTTGATGGTCCATGAAGAGGCGGCGGTAGTAACATGCGTTAAGCGGTCGGTTCGGGTTTGCTGGCCCGCGGTTCAAACCCCATCTCCGGCTGTTTGGTTTGTTTTTAGCGGTGAATTCGAACGAAATTACGAACCTTACACGAAATTACGGACAGTCAGACAGACTGACAACGAAATTAATATATTTAGATACCTTATTTAGAAATCAATTTGTTATAATATATAAATATGTTAGTATAAATTTTAGAATATTATAAAATTATTATATCATGATAATTTTTAATCCGGATCGTCTAAAATTTTCTAAAAGTAATGAATAAAATGATGTAGATAAAAGTGTATTAACGTAGCTGGTTCGCACCAGCCCACGGTAACGCTTGCCATGTTAATACTGACCGCAATAATGGCGGGTAATGTAGTTTATCCCCTCAACTTTATCCTCTTAATTCTTAAGGGTTGCGGCGCTACTTAACTTAATATGCTGGAATAGCTAAACTGTTCTAATTCGTAGCGGGGCATTAAATGTGGTTCAGAGCGAAATCGAGTTAGCTAACTTTTATTAAAAGTACACCTTTCTTCAGTGTAGTGTAATAAAAACATCGTTAAGTCGCGTGGTTAGATAAATAAAATTGTATTCTTATAAAATAAAGTATGTAGTTCAAAGCTAGGTACGAGGTTAAAAATATCAAACCCTAGATATAATAAGAAATAAAATATTGGAAAAACCTTACTAATATTTAATACGATATTTAAATAATAAATATTTAAATTGAAAGTTAGAGTTAAAGAACACTTAAGGTGTTTAAAAAGCAATAATTATTCCAAATTTTCTAACCATCATTTGGCTTAGGATCATTATTTTGATATTAATAAGGGTTTACAAAATTTAAATACAAATTTTACAGAATCACAGTTTGACAAATTAGAAATTTTGGAAATAAGAAAAAGTGTTAATAGTAAATTGAATATTATAAATAACCAGGTCATTTTTACAAATAGTCATCTTTTAAATTTGTTTTCATGTTAGTAGGTACTTCATCTATATTAATATTAATTACTCCAACCAATGTCGTACGTTTCTGCATTTGGATGATGATTTCTATTTGTATACAACAATTTTGCCACGTTTGTGCCGCGTTGTGGCGCAATGAATAACACGTCTGACTGCGGATCAGAAGATGCCAGGTTCGAATCCTGGCAGGATCAAATTTTTGTTTTACGGTCGAAAATATTTTTTTTGTTGAAGTTTTAATTACATTATTGGTTTTGAACATTCAAATTTGTTAATGTAAAAATTAAACACAGATTAATTTTTTATAATGTTGTATAAAAGTAATCAACACTGCGAGAAGAGAAGAGAGTAGGTACCTACCTATTGAACTATGGTTTATTCCGCTCTGACTTATTAATGGGTTAGAAATTTTGAACAAATACGTTGTCTTAATTATATCTAAACTACCCGTAATTAAAAGTGGAAATTTACCAGATATAATTGGCCGCGAAGCGGCTGACGTAGGCATAGGTACACAATTGTGTTTGCTGCACAGTAAACACAATAGCCGCCCGCAGGGCCTAGCTGTAAGCAATCGGGGAAGCCGATTGCTTTCCTGCTAGTTAATATTCATTTTCCATACATAATTTGTATATTTTGATTGTCTATACTTTGTTAGTATACAATTGTATCCTGGGACAAAGGGGCCATGGGCTCTGAAATATTTTGATATTTTTCAATTATAAAAGTAATAAAAACAAAAATTATTTTTATTAATTATTATGTTAATAATGTCACCACAATATTATTTTGCTCTTTTAGAATAATTTAATACATTATTTAATTAATGCCACTTAATTTTACTTAATGGACAAATAGCATTTTACAAGGAAACCTCATATATTTTTGTAATAAATAAAATATGAACACTTTGTTTTAACTGTAGATAATTTTTTGTTAAATTTCTAAGTAACTTTTGTATATAAACAACACTTTTTTATTCCACTATTTGAAATATTAAAAATGTATTTCGACAATGTTACAAACAAAAAACTTGTACATTTTCTTTTAATCTTCCTGACATTTTCCTGAAACATTTAACTTTGTAATTTTTCTGAACATTTTAAGCCAGATATTAACAAAAATATTTCAGTTTAGTATTAGTTTTAATGCAACCTGACGAATAGGTAATTAAGTGGCTAGATAAAGCAAGAGTAAGGGTATATAAGTGAACAACAGAAAAGTATGGGAAGGAATGCAAGAGGCCTGTATCCACCAGTGGAGGGATGAAGGCTGAAGAAGAAGAAGAATCTTTTTGAATCTTTCAAGATGAGGCTAAAAACACACTTCTTCAAGATCTTCACATCTGTAAATCGCCCTTGAAGCGTCTTTCACGCAAAAACGACGCTATAAAAATTATCATAAACATAAAAAGGGTAGGTACTTCTTTATTTTGTTGAGCCCACGTCCATACACTTTAATATCCCTCTCTAACCATCCCCCTTTCTATTATCTGTCCATCGCGTCTAGCTGCCTGCTTGCAATTATTTTTTATGTCTGTTCTTAGGTTTTCACGGCCACTCAGTATCTTCTGGTTTGTGTCTTCTGGGGTATTATGCCGTGTTATTACGACCTTTTGGGCCCAACGACATCAGGCCAGAAAGGTCGTAATAACACGGCATAATACCCCAGGAGACGCAAACCAGAGGAAATTTTTTCATGCCATTCATCCAGCGATAGATGAACTTTATTTCCGACTTCAATGTGTCTACGGTCTAGCACCTTTTCATCTTAACAGCTGTCAGTTCTTTAGTTAATCTTTCGCCCAAAACGTAATAATTTAATTAGTACTTCTGTTCAAATGTTTTTCTCAAAATATTACCTTCCGCATTCAAAATAGTACGCGGAAGGCAGGGGCGTGCAGTGAGAATATTGACAATTACGTAAATTTGTTTATAAAAAAAATAGAATTTTAAAATATATCTCTTAATATTCCTATCGCAAACATTATCATATAATTCAGATTTTAATGTATCATAATATTCTGCCACATAAATATTTTATTTTGATGTTTTTTCCAAAATATATGTCTGCGTAAAAGTAATGCTTCTTCAATGTTCTCACTGAACGCGCCTGGCGAATGGGTTTAGATGCCCGGTCGATGTGTACCTTTATATCTTATCCTATCCTGCAAGGACCTGAGCATAGTCCTATCCATGGATTCAATAATCAAGATTAAACTTGATATGTGGATGACGTTTGTTATAAATTTCATCAAAATTTCGATATAGTTAAAAGAACGACAAAGCAATTTAAAATTCACTAGAACATTCCATCCGATTCTCGCTACTTTAATCGCTTTGGTTGATTTCGCCAATTAAGTAAGAACTTCGTCTGATTTATCGTTCCGACTGGCCAAACCGTCGAAGCTTGCAGCCTTCTTCGCAGTGATTTCGCACTGCAACGAACTGTCAACGCGACCCCTCTCCCGCGCAGCGGCCGGCTGTATTTATACCTGAAAGATGATACTGTTGTACTTTCTGGATTATAGTGTTTAGGATTCTTGTGGCTTCTAGGCTTTTCTAGGTGTTTTTCGAATGTTTTAGACACTTCTCGAAGGTTGTAAATCACCCTTGGCAGGCTCGATTTTTCGATAGTGTGTGGCAAGTGACACAGGAATGCGTAATTCTTTTTAGCATCTCGTTACAATATACTTATCATCATCATCATTATCATCATTCTTGGCACTACAACTCTTGGTGGGTCTTGGCCTCCTCAATAATTTTCCTCCACTCATCTCGGTCTAGTGCCAGCTCGTTTCGAAGCTCTAAGGCAGAGATATCTTTGAGGACGTTGTCACTCCATCTTAATTTTGGCCTTCCTAAGCTCCTTCGCCCTATTGGCCTTGAGTTCAGTAGGGACTTTGGTGCTTGATGCTCGGACATTCTCTCCACATGACCCAGCCACCGAAGTCTTCCCAGTTTTATAAAGTTTGTGACGTTTGGCTCCTTAAATAGAGTATAGAGCTCATTTTTGTAACGTCTGCGCCAAAGTCCATTCTCTAGAACCGGTCCGAAGATATGCCTCAAAATTTTCCTTTCAAAAACGTCCAGTGCTCGCTCATTCCTCTTAGTTAGTACCCACGTCTCAGCTGCGTACGTGAGCATTGGCCTAATGAGCGTTTTGTACACTAATATCTTGGTGTTTCTGGACAGCAGTCTGGATTTTATCTGCTTTTGTAGGCGGAAAAAACAGCGATTTGCGCTCACTATGCGCTTCTGGATCTCCTCCAATATACTTATAATCGCATATAAACATAATAATGCTCAATGGCTTTCTATTCATTCCTTTTTTCATCAGACCATATCCTTATATGGCCTGATATTGACAGAATATTTATTTTCGTGAGAATCATTTCTATTCAGCGTGCACCGCTCTCTTTCGTTGGTTCTAGGAAAAGTTAAATCGAATTTACTTTTAAATTGGGAGAATATGTTCGAGAAGCCACTAGAATGCAGTCAATTTGCACACAAATTTCCTTTCGTTTGAAATATAATATATATATATATATAATATATATATAAATGAAATATAATGCTATCATTTGTATTCAAAGGCAGCGGATATTTGAAAACCATCAAAGAAACATACTTAATTTTTCACATGGTCCTACTCATATTTTACCAAACTGCATTTATAAATATTAAAATAATTATCAACAATATCGGCGACCTTAAAAATTATTTATTACTTCCATTTTATGATTAAGATATTATTTATTATTAATTTATCATAAAAAGTGTATTGCGTAATTATTTATTATGTTCATAAAAATTTTATACTTTGTACTTTTATGTCACTCTAGGACCAATTTAAGGGTCAATAATGGTTAAAAAATAACATAAAATAAAGAGCACACTCGTATACAGCCAGTAGATTTTTTTAAAAGATTTATTATAGATGTCTCATCGAGACTAAATTATATTTTTTATAGGAAAGTAGGTATGGCAGTCTTTCGGTATTCATAGAACTTACGACCTATCGTACGGCTGGCTTAAATGATCATTTCACTCAACGTAACGTTCACCATTTCCATCCATGATAGAATCAAATTTTTGGAAGTTGTATATATAAATTTAAATTTTACAACCCGTTTCATATGTATGTTGTAATTATCATTAGCGCGACCGCCGTCCAAAGCTTTTTCATTCCACTTAATTAACCACAGATGTCACTAATGAGATATCTATTTTTGATTGGAATTTTTAAGCAATATTCTTTATATGTGTAATGAGATTCTTCCGAATTATTAGCATTACTCTAGAATACGCCTGTTTTTTTACGATATGATTTTTACGATATGATAATACGAATAGAATATATTTCAATTTTTTTAAACTCCTTTTTAGACCAGTGTGTAGTGAAAGTTACATTGTGTAAATTGATCACTTAAGCCAGCTGTACGATAGGCCGTAAGCCCTATGAACACCGTACCTACTTTTCCATAAAAAAAATATTTTGTCTCTATGAGACATCTCTAATATATCTTGATTAATGATATCCCTGGGACAAAGTCCAGTACTGTGTTCTGAAAAATTTCGACAAACTCAAAATATTCTAGATTTTTTTTGATGATGTTACATATACATCTCCAAATGAAAACCGTATCGAAATGTGTTGGCGGCTTCGACATTTTTATACAACCATGATCAAAATCTAAAGAAGTACACTATGAAATTTAATATCTCATTCATGACGTATGTGTTATTTAAAAACATAAAAATCTCATGAATAGGTTATAAAGGAATAAATTTACTCTACGCTTCCACCCTATAACAGCCGGTTGACTTTTGATATTTAAAAAAAATTAAAGCGAGGAAAGAAAATTAAAAAGTTGAACGTGTGACATTTGCCTGGTTCAGTGATCAAACCGTCCTTATTTATATAAAAAATACATCTTGGAAATTGTACATTAAAAATTAAACTGAAGAAGTTAGAAGGATACTGATATATGGTGCGTCAAAATCCAATCCACGGCACGATAACTCAGTTTTTTTAGTATAAAAAAATTAAATACTATCTAAGAGACAAATATGCATGAAAAAGTGCTTTTGTTATTAGTTTTAGAAGAAATAAATATATACCCTAAAAAATGCTGTAAATATATAAGCTACAAAAAACAAAATGCGATTCTACACTAGATTAATATCAGGCTTTAAATATGGCTCCAATAACAGTAGATGCTGTAAAATCGGCCTCTTTGAGAAATCGGATCTTATAATTATTATATCTTAGATTATTAAATCTTCTCAAAAATATTTATTTAAAAGCTAAAAGGATTACATAAATTAATTACTTTGAGATTGTTGTATTGAGATATGAGAATATAACACCAGTGCCGTTGTCTATAAAATGAAAAGAATTTTCCAACCAAATAGTCGATACCAAACAATCTTTCGTTAGTCATAAAGTAATATTTGGAAAAAATTCTGATAAAACATTTATGGATAACGTCGTATTACACAATACGTCTCCGATGTTGGGCTCATTGCCGTTGATGACCAAAAAAATCCTCCCCACCACGTGACCCGCTCCCTTATCTAAATAGGTGGACAAGATTATGTTTGTAGGTTATTTTTTAATTCCATCTGTTGACGAGAGGAACTGCTCCTCTCTAAATTGTGGCAGTAACAAAATAACTCAACTCGCGTGCATTACAAAGTATAATTTAGCATAAATAAAAATAATCATGTTGAACCACAAAGCAACTACTATTTTAATTAATAATATTACGAAAATTTCTAATTTATTCAGTATATAAAAAGTACTAGAAAACTAACTGAACTAGAAAATACTAAATACTTAGGACTCAACATAGACAGACATCTCAATTGGGCCTTTCAAATAGACAAAGTAATTGACTCTCTGACAAAACTGACCAGCGTATTCCACAAAATACACGAAATCACGCCTAAGACCGTAAAAATTCTGATGTACCAGGCATAAGTCAAGAGTAGAAAAGGATATTTGATACCCTTCTGGGGAACCGGAAACAAAACTAACTTAAACAGACTCCAACGACAGCAAAACAAAATACTAAAAATGGTCTATGATCTGAAATACCGGACACCAACTGAAACTGTATACCGTATAACACTACAATTAAACATCGAAAGCATTGCAAAAATCGAAACACTTAAAATCATTCACAGACTAGCGATTGGCGAAATACAAGATGAAGACATAAAATTACACAAAATACACGAAAAACACCAACACAACACCAGAATGGCTCAAAACTATCACATAACACACGCCAAAACAAAAACAGGACAATCCCGACTAATTTGCAACGGATTAAAACTATACAATGACCTGCCCTAACAGACCAAACAACTGACCACTGACAAATTCAAAACAGATGTGACAAAAATGCTAAAACTCGACCAACTATAAAAAAATGACTTTGTATCTAAATTATATTATTATTATTTCTTATATTGAATTATGTAAAAATGTTATCCATAAACCTTTAAGGTTTCCATTATATTTTAAATAAAAAAATATATATATGTAGAGTTGGACCAATGATGCTTCTCAGTTCGTCATCTCTGATGACGGGAGTAGAACAGAACACTAGACATGATTGTGGGTTAACGTATTATGGAAATTTCATTCAAACTCCGACCCAAACGAACTATTGTCTCCTCACATCCAAAGAGAGCTATTTGGCAATCTAATCCCATTTGCTTGCCTACAATATGTTTAAAAGTTTATAAATAAATTAGTGTTTTTCAGTATGGCAAACTATTATTTCATTTGCGTTCCCCATGAATTATGTATATTTATTTATTTTTAAGTATCCTCAGTATCGTTCATTTCCCTTTTAAATATGTTTAGATTTTATATTTATTTTTTTGGTTTATTTTATCTTCTTTTCTTATTTACCTGGTAGGCATATTGCTTTAATTATCTTTTTTTTTAATTTCTCGTTTATATATATATATTGTTCATTTATTTGCTATTGTTTATTTTATATTGTTTTGAATTGCTACATGTTATACTGTTAATTTATCTTTAATATGTTTTATTTTAATTTTTTTTTAAATTATTTACTGTAAAATGTGTTTTATGTTAAGTACATATATAAAAATCTTTTTAATTTTCTTGTACTGTAAAAGCCCACTAGGGTGTTGATTAAGAAATAAATAAATAAAATAAAAACTCCTCGCTGGAAGTTCATGCACAATAATAATATAAATAATTTGTACAATTTTTGTATGAAGTCAGTTAAAATCGAAATCTTAGGTCTTCTCCATATATGTAATACTCCTATATTACTAGCGGGGTCTGGAAATAGGCTTAATCACTACAGTGCAGAAATACATTTTTGTCTCACCCATACCGTTGTCACTTCGAGACTTATGCGCATGTCCGAAAATTGGCGCCAATTTATATCCAATCAGCGCCGCCACATGGGATAAATGAGTCACGACGCTTGCGCACAACAGGTCAAGTGACAGCAATGAGATAGAAGTAGCATTTTCAGCCCCGCTTAGTCCGTGACACCTCCACTTATAGGCATTAGCAATATAGGAGATATATTTCCTCAGAAGGACCATTCGTCAACCGACGTTTCACCTGAATCACACCAGGCATCTTCAGGGTGTCTTGTTAATAAATTTCCGTCACGAGGGGCAGTGCGAGCACGTCCGTTCGTATCGGAAGCTTATTACCAAGTGAGGTCTGGTAAGTAAGGTCAAAATCTAAATTTGGGTACTTTGGTCATTATTGGCCTTAATGGTTTTTGGGAATTTCGTATTAAATATTGGGTGTTCTCTATATATATATATATATATATATATATATATGTATATGGTCTTCGTCGTTCTTCATTTTAATTTTGTAGCTATTTAAATATTTTTTGATTATTAAACGTGTAAATATTTTTCATCCAGGTAGCTCTGGAGTGTCTCTCCTATCACGCCACAGCTTCAACTGACGACACCGGAAGACTTTCCAGGGACACTATCCCATCAGCCGAGAACTTCAACCTGTATAGCTTCACATTTCACGGTGAGTCATTGTGTAAATCTTTACGCTTCTTAACTATCTACGTAATAGGTAATGAATATTTGGAACAGGTAGATGAGTTTGTGTACTTGGGAAGTATGTTCGATAGAAGAGGAAATGTTGAGAAAGATATCGAGAGGAGAGTGACTGCGGGGAATAGGGTGAACGGTGCTTTGAACACAATAGTTTCTAAAAGAAATATGTCTATCGAGGCAAAACTAGCGGTACATAATGGAATTCTTTCACCAAAACTGATGTATGGAAGCGAAGCCTGGTGCTGGCAGAAGAGGAACGAAATTAGATTGAATGCAGTGGAGATGAGATCCCTCAGACGTATGTGTGGCAAATCAATATATGATAGAGTAAAGAATGCAGATATTAGGAACGAATGTAAAGCTGATCTTAGTAGCATAATTAATAGAATTAAAAAAGGTTCTCTCAGATGGTTTGGACATACCGAGCGAATGAATGAGGAAAGAATGGTAAGAAAGATATATAATGCAAATGTTGATGGCGCCAGAAAGAGAGGGCGACCGCGGAAGACTTGGCATGACCAGATTAACCAGATACTGGAAGATGGTCCCGTTAGAAGCCTCAACAATCGGCGAACCTGCATGCGAAGATGTATGAATGTTGATGAGGCGAGAGTTGTATGTCAGGACAGAAGAGTGTGGCGCTCTATCCTCTCTGCCTACCCCCACGGGGAAACGGCGTGATAGTAAGTAAGTAAGTAAGTAACTATCTTTTATATCCTGGCCTTAAGGGTATGATTGAAATAATACTTCTTCGGGTCTCAAAGAATCACTCCCTTTATTTGTCCAAAACACGTAATAACAACGATAGTGACCGTGAAAATCTGACATGTGTCATTCTGTTGACACCCCTTTTATCTCTCGGTCGAGCTGAGGATGTCGACACCATTAATTCCATTCATTGGTTATTGATGACGACATCAACTATGAATCGGCTGCCGACTAAATGACGACATTTTGTAACCACCAATTAAATGACAGGAAAATGAGCTCACGCGAAATCCCGCGATCTGTCAATTTACCCATGTCTACCGACATTACACTATCTGATATCTCTCTGTACCGCTTTCCTTTTTCTATATTAAGTGTCGATAAGTACTAAAGATCTATCATGGTCTCGTGATATTGAGTAAAGAACATGCTATACCTATATCTTGCGACCCTCTTCCCTCATAATTTCCTTTTACTTCTCCACTTTGAATTAACTATACTAACTTCTTTAACTGTAACTGGTTGTGGATATTTATACGAACCGTATGTTTTTCCAAGAAACGATTCTCGACGTTTCGTTGAATTCTTATTCAACTTCATCAGGAGGACGACCTTTACCCGCGGAGGAAGAGGGTGGACTGATTACTGCTTTCGAGGCCGAAAATTATATGCAGTTTGTTGTGGAGTGTTCACTTCTTCTACAATAGAGGTCGCCAGTGTGCAATATGTACTTGTTACGTCGGCGGACTTTACTGCGACGTCTCTCAAGGTTGAATCATTGTCGTAAGAACAGGGCGCCAAATACTTTTGTTTGTAACTGTCATCTCTATTGAAATTAGGATGTTTGTGTACATATAATTTACGCACCCGAAAGCAGTAATCAGTCCGCCCTCTACCTCCGCGGCTAAAGGTCGTCCTCCTGATGTCGTTGAATAAGAATTCAACGGAACGTCGAGAATCGTTTCTCGAGAAACATACGGTTCGTATAAAATATCCGCAACCATTTACAGTTAAATATGTCTAACGACCGTAATAACAACCTTAACTCTTTAATATATTTACTTCGTACAGACACAAAATTGTTTCGTTCTTCATTATGTAAACACACAACCCAATTCTTTCAAACACTCATCATCAACTTAAACGAATGAACAAAAAGGACATCAGACTTCATTCCTCTGCCCACAGATTTCATCTCTTTCGTCCGAGAGACGTCAAGTTTTGTCCTCAAGAGGGAAAATCCATTTACAATAAAGAAAACGAGGTAATAAACAAAGATGTCACTTTAAATTGCACATAAAGCTCGGGCTACACCGTACAACTTTACAGCTTTCGCTGAAAACACTGAAAGGTTTTTTAAACCGAGTGTCCGACAGATATTTTACGATGACGTGGCATTACGTTTCCCGAGGGCGGAAATAATGGACGGAAATGAAAATTTAAGAGATTCGGTCGGCAATTTTTTACCATAAACATACCAGAAAAGGCAGGCATATTTAAATTAAAATATAATTTTTGTAAAAAATGTTAAATGCTTTCATTTGCGGGAGAAAAATCTAGAACGATGATAAAAGGCAAAGAGGGAACTTTGTCACCGGTAGTAAAAGAGCTATGGATAAGCGAATGGTTGGATTTGAATGGAGGTACTTTAATAGTATTATTACGAATGTCTATTAACTAATATAATAAAGTCGCTGGAATGACAAAAAATAACGGCGAAAATACATGACAACAAGGAGCCGAGAAAAACTGGAAGCAAAAATAAAAAAAAGCTAACAGAGTGATAGTAAACTTAGTAAAAAACACTACCAGATTTACGGTCTACCGGTTTCGAGACGTACCCGTCTCTTCGTCAGGACCAACACTACACTACTACATTCACAACACTATACACCCCAACCATAGTATTGTAAAACTATCACCACTATTGTTCACATGCGTGTTAATCTTGTCAGAGAAATTGAACTACTGAACAATTCAGGGATCTAACGAGAGAGAGTGACATGAGATTAACACGCATGTGAACAATAGTGGTGATAGTTTTACAATACTATGGTTGGGGTGTATAGTGTTGTGAATGTAGTAGTGTAGTGTTGGTCCTGACGAAGAGACGAAGAGGGTACGTCTCGAAACCGGTAGACGTAAATCTGGTAGTGGTTTTTACTAAGTTTACTAACATTCTGTTACTATGTCTAATAACAAAGTTAATGCTTTAAATATTAGTAATAAAAAAAAGCTCTTAATAGTTGTGGCACGGACGGCTTATCAAAGAATACTAGTTCAGTTATCCCGCCAAAAAAACATTTATTTACAAAGTATTGTATATTGCATCGTACACGTGTTAAAAAATGACCTGCGTTATTTGCCAAGTATATTAATTTCTATGAATTTTTGAATATTTCTAATCGATTTTCTTTAAACACTTTCGAGGCAGCAATAATATTGATTTTTCCCAAACGCTTTCTCCTAGAGAGATTTTGGAAATCAATAAACAATTAAAAAATACTCTTAGTGTCTGGTTCAACCAAGGGATGTCGTTTGAGCTGTGGTAGTAAGTAGTCCCCCTCTTGCGTCGTCTTGTACAACTTTTTCGCCTTAGCCAAGGCGCACACCAAATCTGCGCACTTATGAAGAACTACGTGGGCGATTCTCCACAAAGCAAAAGACGGACCGCACGCGCTTTCCTGAAATGTCAGACTGTGTGAATAGACTGTGTGTTAATTATTTCTGGTTTTCAAATTCAATCCTTGATACATGAGATTTACCTTACCAGTATGAGGAAGATGCTTTAAAACGTGTCAAAACACTTAGGTACCTTACCAAATAGGTAAGGTAAGCGTTTTAACACTCGGGAGTGTATTATCCAATTAATCTCAATTAATCCACTGCAATCTTATAGGTAAACACTTATTTAATTACTTCTTCTTCAAAAACAGCAACATAATTTTGTGGTGACATTATTAATATAATTCATAAAAATAAACTTAGTTTTCACCACTTTTGTTTTGAAAAATATCAACATGAAATTTAATTATCTATTTAATTATTTAAGATAAATTATAGAAGTCTCACAGGGACGAAGTTATTTATTTGGGAAACGTGTATGGAAGCCTTTTTTATAGGGTGGCTCAGGGCGTTTTACCTGTATGAGCCGGCTACAGCGATCACTTTACACAATGTAATTTTGATCAAACCCACCGTAAGAACGTACACACATTAAATTTTTGAAAGTTGTATTTATGTTCTAAATTAGCTTCTATCATATATTCAATGGGCTATACTAAAGACATCTATGGTCCTTCCTATGACATAGTATACATAAATTTTGCAGCTGGTAATGATACCTCTGTATAATTAAATAATAATTGAGTATACATTTTATGCTCCTTAGGAAGGGATCTTTGTTCCCGAAACTTGTAGAGGTGAATAAAGAAAAAATCTATAAAAAATTAGTGGTCTTTACCAAGTTGTTTATTATTTGATTATTAAATATGTCACCACAAAGTTATAAATCGTTCATTGAAGAAATACCTCTATTCAGTATATATCATATAGTTTATTTCTATGAAATATATTCTTTTTATATTTCATAGAAATAAACTTTGTTTACACCACTTTTTATTATTTACACACTTGTTGAAAAAAAATTGACATGTTTCAGAGCCCATGGCCCTTCGTTGGGATAACAGATGTATAACTTAATACATGTATAACTTAACTAACTACTAACTTGTATACATTTCTTATCCTGACGAAAGAGCCATGGGCTACATGGAAACATGTCGAATTTTTTTCAACAAAAATGTGGTGTAAACAAAGTTTATTTCTATAAAATATAATGATAATGTCACCCAAAAATTATTTTGCTGTGTTTGAATAAGAAAATATTCTTTTTAATGTATAATTTATATAATATCCTTCCGAATTATTTAACATTTCGTCGCTGTATATATATAATAAATCCTATGTGCCATTTAGTACATTCTGAGATGAACGACTCAATTTGTCAATTTTTCATATAAATAATGGAGATATACTAAAAAAAACATTGTCGTTCATCTGGAAATTCCGCCTAGTAATTATTAAAAATATTTGTTTATAAATCTAGTCTGTACAATTATTTTTTTAAACAGTTTTATTCGTTTATCTCAGAATGTACTAAAACGTCACATAGGATTAATTATATATACAGGGGCGATATACTCTAGAACGCGCCTCGTTTAATTTTCATAAAAAGTCGAAATACAATTTGTAAACAAGTTGTGAAAATGCTAAGTTTCATATTCGTAAACAGAACACCTCTCCATTTCAGTTTATAGTTTCATATTCATGGCTCGACATTCTGTATCAGCAATATTACGATTTGATTCAAGGTACTTACTTACACATATTACCTGTTAATAATAATAGTAAACAGGAAATCACTTTAACCACTGCCCCGGGTAGCAGGCAACCAACACAACCAACCCCAACTATAAACAATTACACGCATTAATATAATTTCATCATAATTGGTTTTGGCACGATAAACAACGATGGATAAGCTTGGTTAAAAAGAAGTTAACTGTCTAGTATATTTTAACTCCCTTTATATTAACTCGTGGCGTCTGCTTGCTTGCTTGCTTGCCGGCTTGCCGTTTTTGACCCTTTTCCCGTGATTCAATCGAGCTGAAACTTTGCAAGCAGACTCGTGGCGACGATCAAGAAGATCTATCAAATTTTCGTTAAAAAATAATAATAATTATTGTATAATTTCAGATTTTTAGAAATTTTATTCTTTTTTTTTCTAAATTTGAATTACTCCGTCGGTGTACATAATAGATACTTCACTACGAATTTGGAAAATCTAAATTGACTGAAAAATGTTTTTAGAATTTAATCTTCAAAGCATGAAGTGTCTTATCAAAGCTCAAAACATCTGACATTTTAGAAATATATTAAATTACTGAAAGTTTAGTGTTATGTTATATCTTTTAATTCGCGTTTAATTGTTGTTATATTTTACAAAGAAAGGGAGTATAATGAAAACTTTTTTTTATGGGTTATTTTTTTACTCCCTTTTTTTTAACTCGTTTGCTTGTCTGCCGAAAAAACTTTGGATCGGTTTTTAACCCTTTTCCCGTGATCCGATCAAGCTGAAACTTTGCAGGCAAACATGTGGCGACGATAAAAATGATCTAACAAATTTTCGTTTAAATTTTTAAAATAATTATAGTATAATTTGGATTTTTCGAAATTTTTTATTACTCCCTTTCGTCGCGTCGCCCGACTCGAGCCCGACGCGTGGAGTAGGCGCGAAACCTGTGTCAACGAATAAATGAGAAAGGGAGTATAATAAAAACTTGGTTTTTATGGGTTAGTTTTTTAACATCTTATCTTATGTTCACAGTACCTATGTGATACGATGAAATGAATTTTAGAGATTTAGCTGTGATATATATATCTTAGTACGGTGTGCACGTTTACAGATTTTAATTAATCTCATCACTGAATAATTTAATAAGAGAACTTTTTTCTTTAAAATTTTTCGGAACACAATTATTGGCTTTTGTCCCCAGAGGAATCATCAATAATTAAGATAAATTATAAATGTCTCACAAAGATGAATCCAGCGCATGAGAAAATATGTGTTGACTGACGGTGTTACAGGGCTTACGGTCGGTCTTTGAGGCTGGCTTAAGTGATTATTTTACACAATGTAACGTTCAGCAAAATACCCAAGATCACCCACGCATCTTTTAATTTTGGAAGTTGTAGGTATATAAATAATAT
Source organism: Agrypnia vestita (assembly GCA_016648135.1). Classification (NCBI taxonomy): domain Eukaryota; kingdom Metazoa; phylum Arthropoda; class Insecta; order Trichoptera; family Phryganeidae; genus Agrypnia; species Agrypnia vestita. The sequence goes on from JADDOH010018400.1 coordinate 25,472, forward strand.
ATTATTTTCATCTGTGTATCTTTATAAAAATTTTATAACAATTACGCTAACATCTTCTATGGTTTGAAAATTTGTCATTCCCATGAAATGTCATGAATATAAAACTAGTCACAAAATGAGTAAAAAACTTAATTAATTTTTAGGCATATTCTAGTAGATGTGTTAATAATGTAACGAGCTGTTCGTTGACATTTGACAGTTCCATAGAAAAGTGTCACATGCGCAAAACGGCGGGCCGATATGCCCAGTGGTTGAGATAAGAACTAACATGATTAAATAAATAGCGAAGAAATGGAAGGGTTCTTACCCGAGTAGAAAAACAAAAGAGAGCAGTTCTTTTGTGTTTGAATAAAAAAATAGAGTAGTATTGCGTTGCGAGCGATTGTAAAATACCAGAGATAATGTACAAGCGATAATAAAAGATTTATTTTACGAGTTGTGCCATTTCATTTTTCAAGCGAGCCACGCCACGTAACAATAATTTGGATGAATGTCATATATACGTAAAAAGAATATTGCTTCGTACTCCAATCAAACATAGAGTATTGTTACATGGAGATGACAAATTTTCTAACCATTGATGACTTTATGTAGTTGTGTTAAAAATTCAAAAACAAGATAGATAAAATATAAACAACTTCCAAAATTTGATGGATGTGTGGGCGATCTTGTTTGGAATCGGTGAACGTTACATTGCGTAAAGTGATCAGTTAAGCCAGCCTCAAAGGCAGGTCGTCAGCCCTGTAACACCCGCGTCAGTCTATACATACTTTCCCTTACCTTCGTCTCTATGGGACATCTATAATTTATCTTAATTCTTCGTTAATTTTTACTCCCTTTCTTTTAACTCGTAGCGTCTGCTTGCTAAGTGAAGCCTGGAATTGCCAAAATAGGAATGAAAGTAGACTGAATGCAATGGAAATGTGGTCATTAAGACGCTTGTGTGGAAAATCTTTGGTCGATAGAGTGAGGAATGAACAAATTAGAAGTGAATGCAATGCTGGCTGTAGTGTGGTAGATAGAATAAAGAAAGGAGTGCTGAGATGGTTTGGTCATGTGGAACGTTTGAACGAGGAAAGGATGGTTAAGAAAATATATGAGGCGAGTGTTGAAGGCAACAGCAATAGAGGGCGTCCGCGAAAGACGTGTGTGCCAGGATAGAAGAGTGTGGCGTTCAATCCTCTCTGCCTACCCCTGTGGAAAAACGGCGTGTTGGTTAGTTATTTATTTAATTAGTTAGTTTGCTTGCTTGTCTGTCGAAAAAACTTTGGATCGAAACTTTTAACCCTTTTCCTGTAATCCAATCGAGCTGAAACTTTGCCGGCAGACTTGTGGCGACGATAAAAATGGTTTAATCAATTTTCGTTTAAAAAAATTAATAATTATAGTATGATTTTGGATTTTTCGATATTTTTTATTACTCCCTTTCGTAGCGTCGCCCGACTCAAGCCCAACGCGTGGGATAAGCGCCAAACCTGTTTCAACTAGTAAATGAGAAAGAGAGTATAATAAAAACTTGGTTATAATAGGTTAATTTTTTATTACAAAAAAGCATTTTTCATATAGAAAAAAACATCAACTATTTGCATAACGTTGAAGTAACAGAAAGTCAAATCTTTCCAATAACCAGTTGGTAATTGAGCTAGTGGCATTTATAAAAGTAATCTGCAACACAATGCCTTAGCTCCAGTTCCACGTGACATTCCCAAAAATAATCTGTAATCAAAGCCTTTGTTAAGGTCATAGGTCGAGCTCGTGTAACCTGGTTATTATCTGAAACCCACTAAAGACTTCCTTTATTTCTATTTCCTCATTTTACGTAGCATCCCAAATTTTTTACTCCATAATATATGTATACAGGATATTAATTATCAAGCAGTAATCAAAAAAAAAAAAAAAAATATATATATATATATATATAAAGAAACCCGTGTTTCCCTACCCGCCAAGTTTTCTCCACAACCAGCCACAACCACCCACCGGTGGTTATGGTGGTGGATAGCCTTTGGTGTCACATCGAAAATATGCAAGTTTGGTGAGGGTGGCTGTGGGTAGGTGGAAGAGGGTGACGAAAATGTGCTTTCTAGCACATTGTTTTGTTATGGGAAGGCCGCAAATGCTTTTTTCAAAGGCAAATTTCAAAATAGGCGCGCCGACCGTGTCGGTGAGTCTAGAAAGTTCCGGAAAAACCTAGAAGGAGAAAGTTCTAGAAAATTCACGAAAATTCTATAAGGCTCTAAACTGAGTGGCGGAATCTGTCGGTATGTCTAGAAGGTTCCTGTACATTCGAAAAATTTCTTGAAAGTTCTGGAAGGAGAATATTCTAGAAGCTTCGCGAAAGTTCTATGACGATCCAAACAGTGTACTAAAAATTTACGCGTGCGAAGCCGCGCGGGCACAGCTAGTATTATAACATAATAACTTCTTCCATAACTGCAAAATGACTTTGTGGTAACATTATTTATATAATCACCTAGAAAACACTTTGCATAAATCACTATTTTGTTAAAATATCAACATGTTGGGCCAGTTGTCCCTTCATAAGGATACGATGTATAATAAAAATTAAAAGTAAACACATTGACAAAATCAGTAATAAATATATGGGAGATTATAACTAGTTAAGAACTAATGTGAAAACAAATTCAAAAGGTAACAATTTGTAAAAAAAGTGTTAAAAGTAAATTAAATATTATAAATCACCGGATCTTTTTCTCAAATCATTATCTTTTAAATTTTTTTCATTGGATATCGCTGGAAAAAGTGTAGCCAATTGGAAAAACAAACTTAATGGCATAAAATTATCTTTTCAATAAAGCCAATACCATGAAGACTTCTAAACCTTCAAAAAAACCTTATCTAACCCAAATCAAGGACATTTTTAATTTTTCAAAAAAAAATTTCAATTAAGGGTCGATGTTTCCATACTTCACTGATTCATTTGTTCATGATGGATGAAATCAATACGGAAGTTTTATAATATGTACGCTAGATTAGAAAATATAAGAAAAAAACTAACCCATTAAAACAAGTTTTTATTATACTATCTTTCTCATTGAATCAGGTTTCGTGTCTACTGCAAGCGTCGGGTTCATTACTCATTTGTATTGATTCCAATTTGAAAAAACATTAAAATTTCTAAAAATCAAAAATTATACTATAATTATTCAAGTTTTTTAAACGAAAATTTTTACATCATTTTTATCATCGCCACAATGCCTGCCTGCAATGTTTCAGCTCGATTGGATAGCGGAAAAAGGGTTAAAAATCGATCCAAATTTTTTCGGCAGACAACAAATCGCAGACGCTACGAGTTAAAAGAAAGGGAGTAAAAATAAGAGTGTGCTTTGCTCTCCATTAATTAATTACTGATTGTTTATTTATTATTATTGTGTATACAGGGTGTACCAGAGCTAGTAGCAGAAACTTGGCAGGTAGATTTCTGACTATGTTAGAAGTCTAAAATGTTCAAACAACCATTAAATAAAATGATAAAACTCTTATAAAAATGACTTTTTTCAATTTTTGCAAGGTTTTTATCAATTTAATCGACTTGTATGAAAGCGAATGAATTTTTCCTAATCGACATAAGATACCGTAATGATCGTTCAACTTTTTGCAAAAAGTAAGTCAAAAATATTGAAAAAAATGCAAACTTTGATAGTGCATATCTCCATAACTATTAATATTAGGTCATGGTTGCTTGACATTTTAGACTCACAACATAGTCAGGAATCTACCGGCCAAGTTTTTGCTGCTAGCTCTGGTACACCCTGTATATTGTACAATCTTACACCCCAAGGTCGTATGGTTTCTAGGATTAAAGAATACTTATTACTATGTTTTCAGATTTCGATCTCTCCGACGAAGACACCTGCAGAGCCACCCTTAGGATGTTCCTGCAGTGCAACCTGGTACAGCAGTTCCACATCCCTTACGATGTGAGTACCTACTTTTATTCTTTCTATATTTAGTGTTGGACAAGCCAAATAAATTAATTGATGATAATCAAGTTTCACCGATATCGACAGCAAACTTCGGTGGTTTTTCTGTAATAATATGTCTCAAGCGAGGCCTACGGTCAAATGCGAGATAATCTAATCGGATAATGGAAAGAGTTGAAAAATTCGGATCTATATATCTTGAGGAAGATGAAAGCGGGAATGCTGCCTTTTATACAAGCCGACAGGATCAAGACCGAAGGAATACCGAGAAACAGATGGGTATTGCTTGCCTTTTGAAATAAAACCCGCCCCGCCCGCAGCCGGCGGTAACCCCTCGCCCTGTCATTCAGTTCATTCTCGTATTTGAGCGTGAGCTGTGACATCTTGATTTCCAATATACACTGAATTATGATGTCCAAAACATCCAATACAGTCCGGGATGTTGCAAGAAGAATTGCCAATGAAGTATTAAAGTTTTGCGAAGCTGAAAAAGCAAATAATGGACCGATATTACCGTTTGACAGGTTGACAGATAGAGCGGTCGCCATTACTGGTTTGTTTATTTAGTGTTGCCCGACCAAATTTCTATTAAAGGCTCCGACACCAGTCACCAGACATTCTGTAGATTATGTATTGTGTAATAAATTTACACCCTGGCAACTTCTGTTACGCGACAGGGACGCCCTCACTCGCACGCTAATTTATACAAGACAGAACTGTGAATGAGTAGGTACATAGGTGAGTGTTAAACAGCCTGGATTACGAAGACGATATCAAGAGAGGTATGGCACTTTGAGAAACTTCGATATCACATAGAAATAAATCCTTTTTCTTTTTTTGGATCAAATATTGAATGCATAGTAGGAAGATTAGTCTTAATTTTATTATTTAAAAAAAATGAGGGTAAACAACACTGTTTTATTCCACTATATTTATTTTGAATTGTTAGAACGTTTTCGGGATTTCTCCCATTGTCAACAACAACACGTTTACAACTAAATTAAAAATAATTCGAGACAGAATTTATAGGGATTGGGTGGGTGTAATAGTGGTGGGGGTCAGGGGCGGGGTTAGAATGGATAGGAGTGGAGAGGTTATGGGTGGTATTTTAAGGGATAAAAATCTGTCTTTTATTTTATGTTATTGACAATGGGAGAAATCCCGAAAACGTTCTAACAATTCAAAATAAATATAGTGGAATAAAACAGTGTTGTTTACCCTCATTTTTTTAAATATTAAAAATGAATTTCCACAATGTTACAAACAAAAAACTTGAACATTTATCATTAGCTTGTACGGCATTAAAAGTGAAAAAGTTCCTAAAATTAAAAATAAAAGACAGATCCCTTAAGACACCACCCATAACCTCTCCACTCCTATCCATTCTAACCCCGCCCCCGACCCCCACCACCATTACACCCACCCAATCTCTATAAATTCTGTCTCGAATTATTTTTAATTTAGTTGTTAACGTGTTGTTATAGACAATGGGAGAAATCCCGAAAACGTTCTGACAATTCAAAATAAATATAGTGGAATAAAACAGTGTTGTTTACCCTCATTTTTTTAATATTAAAAATGAATTTCCACAATGTTACAATAAAAAAACTTGAACATTTAATTTTATTTATTGACTGATAAAAGGAATGGTAAAATTTCAGTTTTATTAATATAATACCTCAAATTTATTTAAAAAAGTGATAACAGAATCATTTACAATTACCTCCCATTTGCTTGACCGGGAAATGCCTTGTTTATCCTTGTATAGAAAGCTAGTTTTTTTTTTTAAATTCATTGTGACACAAAAATATTCGGAAAAATTTCCCGTTCTCACGTCTCACTTCACGCTTGTTCTACGTCAACAATAGACCATTGATGTCCCGATCGTCAGTTGGGTGAATATCAATTTTCCCAACAGGAAACAAAAACATTTGTAGGTATCAATTAAAAACTTATTTACAAATATTTTTTTATGGCACGCGCACGGCGTGAAACAAAAATAGTTCCAAACAAAGCCGGTTTTGTAACTCTACGACTCATTTGATTTTGGAAAATACAAAAAAGGATACAACATTTTTGAAACAATATGTAGTATTGAGGCATCTAAAATATGTATATCATAAATTCAAAACTTTTTATGACATCACTATTGTACATATGAAATTCGTTTTATTATCATTATTTACGAATGTACATTGCTTAATATTTTTCATTAACATTTCAATATGGCAGAGTTTTGTGCTGTTTCGCAAAGGTTCTTCTCTGTGACGCGCGCAGCTGGTGGAGATAATCATGACGCTGGGGTTTGGGTGAAATGAAAAATATTATTAATATTAGTAATATTTAAAGCATTAACTTTGTGGTTAGATATTATAACAGAACGTTAGTTAACTTAGTAAAAACCACTACCAGATTTACGGTCTACCGGTCTCGAGACGCACCGACACTACACTACTATATTCACAACACTATACACCCCAATCATAGTATTGTTAAACTTTCACCAATAATGATCACATGCGTGTTAATCTTGTCAGAGACAAGCATGCACTAGCCTATAGAACATTCAGGAATCTAACAAAAGAGAGTGAGGGGGGTAGGGTCTAAAGTGGGTGTTACCAAATCTTTTGTGAAAGTTAAATTAAACAAAGGAAAAGTCAAAGAATAAGTCAAATGAAAAAGTCAATTATTTTCTTGTTGTAGTGTATCGAAAACAATTTTTTTGTGCAAATGAGATCAGTTTGTAAATAGTTATAATAAAAATGCATATTAAACAAACGGCCCACTTTATCAAGAAAAATTGTAGATAATTTTACTAGTAAGATGTGTGCAAAATTTAAACAAAATCGGGTTGACAGTTTTTGAGAAAAGGGCAAATGAATAATTTGATTCGTTTAAAAATTCGCCTACGATGTTAGCTTCAAATTGCTATAATTCAGACAATTTTTGAAATTTTTTAATCAATGATAACTTAGATTATTTTTAGAATTTCAAGCTTTAAGATAAAAATAACGATTTTATAAATATCAACGTGGTACAACCTATTGTAGGATATTGTATAAAGTTTGTGACGCTCCAAAAATTTAACTTTCAAATTCCTCAGATACCTTAAGCGAAACCCTTTTTAATTTTCTATTCCGATGTTCCGCCCCCACTCAGGACCAATTAGCGTTCCCGAATTTTAAAAGGGAATTTATCAAAGCGGGCGCCATTTTGTTTCCCTTGACAGGCGGGAAAACAACAGAACAGGATAAAGTTCCTTCAGCAGACACGTGGGGTAGTTCTGGTACTGAAATTCTCCACTGGGTCGGCTTGGAAGAATGGGTGTTAGCATATATTAATTCCATTTATGACTGTAATAACAACATCGCGATTTAAGTGCCTTTTAATTCATGACATTAAACTTGTGATTTTAAAAAGGACAGCCTAATGATATTAGATTAGAATAACACGTGATGATCTATCGAATCTATAAATCCTACAAATTATACTTCGGCAATAATGCATAGCCATGTAGCTATTTTAGTGACAGAGCAAGGTCGGCTGGGAACATTGCAGAGCCCAGATTTAGGGTGAGTACAGTCCTGCACCACATAACATGTCGGGGCTTACATTTTTAATGCTCTCCACGTAATTATTCAAGATTTAAATCAAATTTAAAAACTTATGTGACAAAAGCAACGACAATAAGTCTCTTAAGTTCCGTATAATTAATTACTTGTGAGTAGTGATGGGTCCACTCTGCACTAACTACTACAATGTAGCACTACATTACATTGAAGTGCTCACTTCACACCTTTTGAAGTGTAATGTACACTACAAACTACACATACTTCAAAGTTATTGAAAGTACGAGTACTACTTCAAATAGTACATTTTTATGTGAAATTTTTGGGAAGTCAATGTAGATAAATGAAGAAATTTTTAACCCCCCCCCGCGATGGTTTTGAAAATTTTCTAGTAGCATACTTTTCAAGACGCACTTTGTAGTACTGCAGTAGTTCACTTCATTAATACTACATTTAGTTCACTTCATTAGTACTACAATTGGTTCACTTTAGTAGTACTACAATTAGTTCAATCCATTAGTACTACAATTTTGTAGTACTACAATTAGTTCACTTCATGTAGTTTTTACACCAAATGTACACTTTGTAGTCTTCAAACTGGTGAAGGTGTGTGTGTTGTAGTCTTTATTTATTCCTACTTGTGAGTAGGTAAAAGCAATCCTGTATGAGGTGATTCAATGCGGATTGTTAGTTTTGTATGTGACACTATTCTCAATATGTAGTAACACAATATCACAATGACAATGCCACCCAATATAAACATGAGAAATGGTTTCTTGTCTAAATTGGGTGCCTCGTTACATCCATAATCGATAGTAATTTATTAATTAACTGATAACACATATGGAAAAAGCAATTGTTTTTTTCTTATGTGTGATTATGGAGTTCTACAAACTTACCTCTGAAATAATAAATTAATTAACTCATCTTCAAAATGGTTGGAA
>JADDOH010018401.1:0-10492 GCA_016648135.1 Agrypnia vestita
TCATTACAAATATTATTTTTTATTGCACTGTGTATAACGCTCTGCCTTATAGGTATTATATTATAACAAAAAGAAAACACATTGTATAAATAAACCTTAACTTATTGAATTACATGTTTCGGGGCGAATAGTCCGTTCATTAGGATACAACGTATACTAAAAATATAATTTTGAAGTGTATATATTAAAAACTAAATATATACACTAACAAGAGAGAAATAATTAATTGATTAGTTCTTATGTTAATGTTAATGCTAATTATGTTAAATTAATATGTACTATTAGTTCAAAAATATTGTTTTCTGTGTTACAAAAGCGACATTGGTTCTGATGACAAATTGTATAATGGGATCCAAAATTTCATCCAGAGATATCATATGCGGTGTACAAAAGCAAAAGCAGAAATGTCAAAAAAAATAATGCAGTCATCGAGGATTACTAATTTATAATGTACTGAATTCAAGATTTTGTAGGAAATATAGCTCATAAACTTCTAGGAAAAATGATTTTGGAAGGGATAGTTACATAAAATCTAGAACTCAGTACATTTTAAATTAGTTATCCTCGGTGATGCATTCAAAACATTTTTTGGATATTGCTGCCTTTTGCTTTTATACCCCCACATATGTAATACGGCAGATAGACAACTCTAAACGGAAGATTTTGATACCTACGTGTTAAAATTTTGATTTAAAGCAGTCACTTATTATTTTTGTCAGATTATTAATAAAATCTTGTGGGCAAATTGTGTCACGTGCGAACGGCTAAGGGGGAATATTGTACTTGCGCGGTTTCATTTTTTTTGGGTTTCAATCCTAGGATTGGTCTGCACCAAATACTCGGTCTCTCCACTCTTCTCTGTCACCTGCCAGCCTCTTCACTTATTAGTAGGTGCTACAGCGCACAACTTTGATAATCTGGTCTACGTAGCTTGATCTCGGGCGGCCTCTACGATTATTGCCTTCAATATTGCTCGACGATGGTAAAAAGCAGGCCTGGGTGCCCTATGTTATGTCCTATCCAAATCGCGGTTTCATATTTATATGCTTTTTACACATTCTACACAATAGGCCCATAAGTAATAAATTATTTTTGGTGTGGAATGTTTGCTTCAGTCAAGCTGAGTAAAGTGAACGTGTAATCACGTGTTGTATACGCAATATTATAATCCGTGGTCTTGAGACAATTAAATTAAATTGTTTTTATTACTCTGTTGTAAAATGGCGGACAATTAACTAACTGAAGAACATTTACGTCAATGCAAGCTGTTTCATTTTCGATCGGGTGTTAATGCAACGGTTGCAACAAAGAAAATTTGTGATGTGTATGGAGACGTAAAAGTAAATAAGTGCCAACGTTGGTTTAGAAAATTTTCCGATGGTGATTTTGACTTGTCTGATAGCGATCGAAGTAGGCGCCCGGTAGGGTTTGATAATGACGCTTTAAAAACACCTAGAAGCATATTTTTCTTAAAAGTCTACCAACAAGATGGCAAAAGGTCCTAGATTACGATGGAGATTAAATCGATTAAAAATAAAATTAAATGTAGTTAAATTATTTTTTTGTTGCCACTTAAATAATTGATTACTTATGGGTACCTACACCTAATATATAAAAAAAACTAACCCATAAAAACCAAGTTTTTATTATCCTTCCCTTTATCCCTTTCTTTATAAAATATAACAACAGTTAAAGACGAATTAAAACATATAACACAACACTAAACTCACAGGAATTTAATATATTTCTAAAATGTCAGATGTTTAGAGCTTTGATAAGACATTTCATGCTTTGAAGATTAAATTCTAAAAACATTTGTCAGTCAATTTAATCAAGATTTTGATATATTTGTGAATTCTGCTGTCATCTGTGAACCAATTGTCATAAATTTTCGAAATTCGTCGTGAAGTACCTATTACATATATCGACGGAGTAATTCAAATTTTAAATATTCCGCGACGTCGTCAGGCCGCTGTTGGTAGTAATCAAACATTTGTATGGTTTCCAATTTTAAAAAATCATTTAAATTTTCTAAAAATCCAAAATTATACTATAATTATTATTATTTTTAACGAAAATTTGATAGATCTTCTTGATCGTCGCCACGAGTCTGCTTGCAAAGTTTCAGCTCGATTGGATCACGGGAAAAAGGTTAAAAATCGATCCAAAAAATTTTTCGTCATGCAAAGAAGCAAGCAGACGCCACGAGAAAGGAAGTAATAAAGATTTTTCTGCATACCCTAATAAACACGTGTTCAAATGCGATTAAATCCGACGCTCTCGCAACTGCGAGTTCATCCCGTGTCTTCCCTAGGCGTCTTCAAAGTTCCACAACGCCTGGTCAAATTCTTCCGACCGTTAATTTTATTTTCCCTCACGAGGGGTGGCGGTCCCAGTTAACGCACTTAGCCAAACTCGATTTGTGTACGCACACCCGTAAGGGTCGGTCCCCGCACACACGGCGGCGCGAGCGTGACGGCGGCCAATCGGAAAGGCAATCGGCGAATTGTGTTAACACGGTGTTTTATGGGGGAGAGCGCTTTTCAAAGTTTTGCACGCTCGGCGGTAAAAATAAATGCGTTTAAAATTCTCACTGAACGCGCCATGCACTGTTATTGCAGATCCACTGAAAATGCGATAGACTAAGAGCCAGCGACCGCCAGACTTGCAGTATCAAACCTGAAATATTTTGTATAGATGTACACTGTAGTAGGAAAAAAGTAGATTGAGTGCAGTGGAGATGAGATCTCTCAGACGTACGTGTGCAAATCTAATTATTATAGAGTAAAGAATGCAGATATTAGGAATGAATGGAAAGCTGATCTTAGCATAATTAATAGAATTAAACAAGGGTCGCTCAGATGGTTTGGGCATGTTGAGCGAATGAATGAAGAAAGAATGGTAAGAAAGATATATAATGCAAGTGTTGATGGCGCCAGAAAGAGAGGGCGACCACGGAAGACGTGGCATGACCAGATTAACCAGATACTGGAAGATGGTTCCGTTAGAAGCCTCAACAACCGGCCAGCTTGCGTACGAAGACGTATGAACGTAGATGAGGCGAGAGTTGTATGTCAGGACAGAAGAGTGTGGCGCTCTATCCACTCTGCCTACCCCCATGGGGAAACGGCGTGATGGTAAGTAAGTAAGTAAGTAAGTATGTATATATGTTTAACTTGCACACCTTGTTTCATACGTGAGTTGTATTTTTACTACCGCCACCTGTTGTGGTTGAAATTTATCATTGCCATGCACCAGTACAGATGTCTCTATGCGACATAATCTTGATTTATCATGTCCGCCTGGGATAAAATTCAGCATTGTCTTCTTGAAAAATTTGAACATATTCTGAATTATATAATTATTCTAAAAGCAAATGTTTGGTGTAGCGGAATCAATAAAATTTTAAAGGACAAACATCGCTATTTAATTTTTTTGTGACTCATTTTATGACTAGTGTGATAAAGGGAAGTATCTTCCTTCAGATGATTTTGCGAATGCGACAAAAAGAAGTACAATACTCATTAATTACACGAAAGGAAAATTATCTCCTTCATTGTAGCGACCAGATCCGATCAAGGATCAAAAATTGGATGCCAGGCGCGCCCCCAATATTAATAATAAAAAAATTGCCCTGTGTAATGACGTAGTCCATTACACACTATTTGTTTCGCTTCACTCCCATGAAAAATTCGTGTATTCGTGTATCCCATGAAAGATTCTGCCCACGACTTTTCGTGACCACCACACTTTTGGTGTCTTAGATAGGACCCTTATCGATAGCTGGGGTAGTTTAATTGGTTATGTCCTTGGCTACCGTGGAGCACGCACCGCTAATCTAATGTCGGCCTCGTGGTCGACCCAATCTTTCTACGTTCTCCTACTCTTTCTCCCCGTTATCATCGAGTTAAAGGAAATAGGAAAAGTTAAATAAACACCGAGAACATGCACTCATTATGCTGTTTATATAGTTTTTTAAATCAAATGGTACACTTTCAATACTAATTCATATATTGGCGTTATTTAAGATTATTTTTTATTATTAATATAGTTTTTTTTGACCATCTAATATAATAATTTCGTTTTCTGTCCGTCCATCCGTCTGTCTGTCCCCGTAACTTAGTGTAACGTGTTACGGGGACAGACAGACCTGTAACGTGTGGAGTATATAAGTCGATTGCTTTCTCGTGGCGCTTCAAGAATGTGTTGTACACACACACACAATGTGTGAGTAAGTGATATCTTTGCAAGAAACATACAAATTTATATGACCGCTTCACGCTAGACGGTGATGCAACAAAACACCTGACCTTAGTTACCGCCTGGGAACACAGTGTTCAGTGGACAGTACATTCAGAAGACAGTGAACAGAGCGCGCACAATGTGTTGTTTTATGTGTCCATTGGATTTGTTTTATTATTAACGCTTAAGAATAGAGAAATTTTACTTTTTTAAATAGAATAATATTTACTTTGATATAGAAAATGCGTCAAAAATTTTTTTTTTGTATATTTTAAGAAGATGAAAAAGTGGTTTTCAAATTCAACATTTCAAATTCCCGTCAAGTCACGAATACGTGCGTCACAATTGTATGGTAGCCAGATGTATAAATACTACGGCATTACACTAAACACGCGTTTTTTATAATAAAACTTCACGACAGATTTTTATAATAAAAATTATGAATGAAAACATTAACCCACATTATCCATACTGATTCACAGAATATAAATAATATTAATGAATCTACCTATTTCATATATTTTCATGGGTATTTGTAATATGTGAAATTTCCTTATTGTAATTAATAAAAAGCATTAAAAAAATGGGTGGCACGTTTTTAAATGTTTTTAAAATGAAATTTTTTTTTTAGTTTTAAGTACATTTAAATATTGGCGTGGATTTCTTAAATTTTTTCTTTTTCATGCAATATATTAACAAATAAACTCAAGTGGTCAAAAACAAATTTAATTATAAATTTGATTATTAATATTTTCTCACCCCCGTCCAGGACTACAGGTTCAAAGAGCTGAAGACGTTGTTTTCAAGTCAAGTACCTAAGGCATCAAATACAATTTTCATTGGGGTTGTTAAACTTTTCAATTTCAATCCAACCCCTGAAAGTACTTTTTTCTCGGAAGGGAGAAATGTTTCGGCTTCGCCAGAAAGGAGCGCAAAAGTTCCTCCCGTTTGAGTCGCTCCCGCTGCTAATTTGTTTCTACAGCTAAAAATGTTAAAACAAAATCCTACGTAATTTTCATTATTCCGGAACGCGTTTTAACCCTTTTAGTGCCTGAATAAGTGATGAGCCGCTTACCACCCAACGACCGGGCGTATATTTAGCAAATTAAAATTTCACCCTTACTTAATTAGACCGGTTTTCCGTGAAGTAGATTGCCGTGTACACTTTTTGATCGAAATTAAAATATTTTTTAAGTAACCCACGAGTTGATTTAAAGTTGAGAAACGATGTCTTTTAAAAACACTGATTATATAGAAAAATACGCGCATAACATATATAAAACATGTGAAATATAAAAATGAGTACTAATATCGTAATTTTTATTCCAATATTTTTGAAATCAGTCAGAATATAAACAAATAAGTTATAGTTAAACTTACATTTTTGTGTAGATTGATTCAGTGACAAGTGTACTAATGAACAACGAATGAAAGAGTTGTGTCCTTATGCATGTGTATTTCTTACCGGAGATAAGCTTCGGTAGCAAGTGAAGGTGTGAGTCTCGATGGCTGTGAAGACTTGGTGATGTTGTGACCTCATCTTTTGTGGTACAGCTCGTATACATACCCCCTCTGTGTCATATACAAGGTGATTTACATTGCATTATTGTGTCCTTAATTTACTGACCTACTCGTTTGACGTTAATCAGCAGTATTATCATGACAACATAATATTGCTTGACCCAAAAACCTAAAATTATTTTTGTCAACATTTTTGCAACACTGGATTGGGTCAAGTATGCACGACACGATGAAATCGTGTTGAGTCACCATGAATCATCTCTCTACATAACTAGAGCAACATTATTTTTGAGATAAATCAAGGAACATCGCACCGGTTCACGAAATTCTCGTAAATATAGCTCCATTTAATTAATATAGTTCATCAAAATTTTATAGAATAACTAGCGGACCCGACAGACGTTGTCCTGCCAGAACGTTGGCTTTTCGTTTGGGCGGCATCAATCCTAGAACCCAACTACCGCCACCTACCGGGTCCAGTTGTGAATCTAAACCATCCAGGGACCCACTCGAACACAAATTTCGCTCGAGTGGGTCCCTGGAGTCGAGTTTAGGAGGAGTTCAGTGACATATACACGAACAGAAGAATTATGTATGTAAAGATATTAAATACATGTCGTAAAACAATGTGCAATTTGGCATTATATTGTTAAATGTAAATGCTAGATATTTAATTTAAAAAAACAGAAATGGGTATATAAAAGATATCATCGTCACCGTAAGCTGTTTTTTATGTATGTAAGTAAGTAATTTCGGTTTTTGGACAAGCTGAGCATCGGGATTACGGTGCCTAGAAAAAGTCGGGATTCCCGGGATCCTAGCTTTTCATTGGATATGCCGCCTCCTGCCATGAAATATTTTTGTCCAAAGTAGAAACAATTATGGACTTATTCAAGCTGGATATCAATACAAATAATATATAAAGAGGTAATTTGGTTTAGGAGGTTATTTACGAAACTACTTATCCGATTTCAAATATTCTTTCACCAATATTCAGAATGGACTTTCAGGGTAGACATAGGCTGTATATTCCGTGAAAATAAAAGGTCCTTTCGTAGTGACCTATTTTACAACTAAAGCCGATGAAAAAATGGTCGATCGATGCGTTTGTATGAACGCTCCGTCAATGGTAAGAGCTATTTAAATACTTTCTATAGAGAAGTTGTAGAACTCATAAAATTCTGTAAAAATTTCTCGACGACATATATCTATATGAAAAGGTTAGGTTAGGGTAGTTAATACAGAAATTGATAAAATATTACTATAAAATATGAATAAAAATCTACGCGGGCGCTAGTATTATATATTTTTTAATATATTATACATAATTGTATATTATAGGTACATAGAGAAGTGGCAACAAACAATATATAAAGCTCTTTCATCAAAAAGTCATAATGTATTCTTCTTTTATCCGTTCAACGGACGTTGGCTATGAGAATTTTGTTTACTGCGGCCCGAAACAGCTCTACAGTAGACTGGTAAAATTTCAGGTTTTTCAGCCAAGATGTTCTCTTTCTTCCAGGGCCCCGACTTCCGGCAATCTTTCCCTACATTACGAGATGCAAGATATTGAAGTTTCCGGATTTTAATAACTTTTTTTCTTTATTCATCCGAACCATAACATTTTCATCCGTAACTCTATCTACCCAGCTTATTTTGAGTATTTTTCTCTGGATCTCGAATGCCTAAAGTCACCTTATCAATTATTCCATTCTATAAAATAATATCAAAAACACGTAGCATCTGATCATTCGCATTCGTAATCAATTAATCATGACTGCAGAACATCTTTTTCTAGAAGATAAAAGTTGCGTCATGTATAATGGTCAATTTAAGCCTAGATTCGGTATCAATTGATGCAATCTTTAGTTGTTTTACGTAAATGTGAACTTTGTCAGATGACAATTATTTCGCCATTTTTAGAGGAGATAGGTGGTAGTGCAAGCATCATTGGACCACGTGTTTCAATAAGCTGTAGTTAACTATACAATTTTCGGGAAGTAAGTAAGTTCTCGCATCACTGTTAGCGCAACTATTATCGTATTATTCAAATTTGAATATGTCATAATTTTCAATGGGATAAAAAATCAATATTGCTTACTTTCCAAAAATACAATTTTTTGTTACGTTACTTACGCAAGTTCGGGAATTACAAAGCAAATTGAGCTCAGCACATTGACGTAGGTCGATCAAATAAAAAAATATAAAATTGATCATTAAATATATTTTTTAATAAAGTAATCTTTTTACTGCGTACACGCTGAGTCATGTTTTCATCGTAGTATGATTTTGAGAGGTGCAGTCTCTCTCATCTTCAGGTGACACGTGACAACTAAATTAAAGTTTTGTTTAATTTTCTTGGCACATTCCAAAGTTTTTTTTTTATGACATTAATTTTTTTTTCACAATCTGACGTATGTCATCTGCTTCCAAACTATTCTATTGTATACATGGAGCTTTCTTGTCCCTCTATATTCAGTATTGGTTTAGCCAGCGAACACCAGAGAGACCTTGTGAATTTTTAAATGTCTAAATAAATAAAGATAAATTGCATTTTCGTCCCAGTTTATTTTCCGAATTTCGTAAAGGCTTACCGCGATTGTGGCATGTCAAAGATTTATGCCAAATGTACGGAAAGTAAACTTAATTTCAACTGACAGAGGTGGTTTTGCATTTCCCTTTAATGGAATAAAAATGTGCTCCTAGAATTCTGGGAAACAGGTATATTTAACAACCGATGGAAAGTGTATAATTGATTGAAAAATTAAAAAGATAACGAAAAAAAATCATATTTCATGATAAAACGTCAAAAAATAGTGTTAAACCAATATACAATAATACTAAAAATACATAGTAGTTTAAAAAAGGAATTAAATTGAGAATAATAATCTTCAGGTGTATGTAAGAATATTTTTGCCGGCAGACTCGTGGCGTCGATAAAAATGATCTAACAAATTTTCGTTTAAAAAATTGAATATAGTATAATTTTGGATTTTTCGAAATTTTAACGTGTATTTACAAATTGGAAACCGTACAAACGAGAAAGGAGCCCGACGCGTGGAGAAGGCGCGAAACCTGTTTCAAATAGTCTGACCAGAGCCATGGATCCGATCAGACGGTATATGATTAAGTTTTCAATATTCTATATAAGTTTTAAGGATAATAATATACATGGAATATGTTGATAGAATATCAAATTGGAAACAATACAAATGAGAAAGGGAGTTTGATAAAATTTTTGTTTTTATGGGTTAGATTTTTAATAATTTGTTCATTGCAAAGTGCGAACCCTATCTTCAGGTGTTTGTTTTTAAATAATGAACTGTCAATAAAGCAAAAAGTTAACACCGAGAAATATGAACAAGGCGCCGTGTGATTCGTACTCTCCATAAATTACAATTACCGAGCAAAGTGTAGGCTAATAAATTCCCGTCTTCCTTCAAAAATAATATTCCCGGCGCTCGTCTGGCGTGAATAATGAGCGCGCCTCTCAGGCTTTTGGCTAATTTATAACTAAATTTAAATGGGTTATAATGCAATTAGCTTGCCGCCTTCTCTTTAACTCGTTATGTCATTAATTTCACGGTTAGAATTAATGTAGCCGAATTTCTGGGAAGATTAATTATTCACGAGCCGCCCCGGGAGTCGCAGCCGGCAATCTCCGACTCTACGTCGCTACGACGGGGCGCCTACGACTCGCCTACGCCGAGTCGTCAGCCCAGCGATGTGTTTGCTTGATTTGATGGAGTTATTTGAGAAAAAACATCTTTTGGAAGCAACCATGCTTCCAACGGAAAAAATCTCTAAAATTTCGATAAAAAGGGAAGATATCAAGGTGTTTTAAATTCGTTTTACTATACCCACCTATTTTATTATTTATATATATATATATGTTATAATGAAGGTTTTCACGGGTGTTAGAAATGTTAGTATTAATTTCTTTGGGGGTAACCCGCGTCAAAATCTGGTCCTCAGAAGGACCATTCGTCAACCGACGTTTCGCCTGAATCACAACGGGCATCTTCAGGTTGTCTTGTTAATAAATTTCCGTCACGAGGGGCAGTGCAAGCACGTCCGTTCGTATCGGAAGCTCATTACCAAGTGAGGTCTGGTAACAAACGCCATTAAGGCCAGCAACGGCCGGGAACACTCAATATTTAATGCAAAATTCCCAAAAATCATTAAGGCCAATAATGACCACAGTACCCAAATTTAGACTTTGACTTACCAGACCTCACTTGGTAATGAGCTTTCGATAACGAAAGGACGTGCTGCAATGCCCACCTGTGGACGGAAAATTTATTAAAACAAGACAACTGAAGATGCCTGTGTGATTCAGGCGAAAAACGTCGGTGAGCGAATGGGTCCTTTTGAGGCCGATTTTTAAAAGACAAGAATTAATATAACCTATATATAGATATATATATATATATATACTAAACTAATAATATTTTTTTTTGAAATAGAATGCGAACACGGAATCGTTGTCACATTCACCTATTCTTTACTATTCCAAAATTATAGCTAAACGCTTGTGCTATGAAATAGGAATAACTTCTTGTCTGGCGTGGTTCGAACTTGCGACCTTGGATCACGAGGCGAGAGTCCTAACCACAAGGACCAACAAGCTACTCTTTTATATGTATGATATATTAGGTCCCTTACATATGAACATTGGCGTTTAGTATGGGAGGAACTACAGCCGATATTTTTTTTAATTATAATA
>JADDOH010018402.1:0-15734 GCA_016648135.1 Agrypnia vestita
GGACCAACAAATTTCTTACTAGGACCGCAAATTTTTTTAATTTTTTTATCGCATTGCCAGCAATGGAACGTGCTGGATGCACACTGTCAAAATTAAGTTTAAATTTCATCGCGTTTGGTCTCAATCTTTAAATATGTGAGAAACACATAACGAAAATTTGCTCACTTTGACCAGCAAATTTCTTAGTAGGACCGCAAAATTTTTTAAATTTTTTTATCGCATTGCAAGCATTGGACCGTGCTGGATGCACAATGTGAAAATCAAGTTCAAATTTTATCGCGTTTGGTCTATTTTGTGAGAAACACATAACGCTAATTTTCTCACTTGGACCAGCAAATTTCTTACTAGGACCGCAATTTTTTTAATTTTTTTATCGCATTGCCAGCATTGGACCGTGCTGGATGCACACTGTGAAAATCAAGTTTAAATTTCATCGCGTTTGGTCTCAATCTTCAAATATGTGAGAAACACATAACGAAAATTTGCTCATTGGACCAGCAAATTTCTTACTAGGACCGCAATTTTTTAAATTTTTTTTATCGCATTGCCAGCAATGGAACGTGCTGGATGCACACTGTGAAAATTAAGTTTAAATTTCATCGCGTTTGGTCTCAATCTTCAAATATGTGAGAAACACATAACGAAAATTTGCTCACTCGGACCAGCAAATTTCTTACTAGGACCGCAATTTTTTTAATTTTTTTATCGCATTGCCAGCATTGGACCGTGCTGGAAGCACACTGTGAAAATCAAGTTGAAATTTCATCGCGTTTGGTCTATTTTGTGAGAAACACATAACGCTAATTTTCTCACTTGGACCAGCAAATTTCTTACTAGGACCGCAAAATTTTTTAATTTTTTTATCGCATTGCCAGCAATGGAACGTGCTGGATGCACACTGTGAAAATTAAGTTTAAATTTCATCGCGTTTGGTCTCAATCTTTAAATATGTGAGAAACACATAACGAAAATTTGCTCACTTGGACCAGCAAATTTCTTAGTAGGACCGCAAAATTTTTTTAATTTTTTTATCGCATTGCCAGCATTGGACCGTGCTGGAAGCACACTGAGAAAATCAAGTTTAAATTTCATCGCGTTCGGTCTATTATGTGAGAAATAGATAACGATAATTTTCTCACTTGGACCAGCAAATTTCTTACTAGGACCGCAAAATTTTTTAAATTTTTTTATCGCATTGCCAGCAATGGACCGTGCTAAATGCACACTGTGAAAATCAAGTTTAAATTTCATCGCTTTTGGTCTATTTTGTAAGAAACACATAACGCTAATTTTTTCACTTGGACCAGCAAATTTCTTACTAGGACAGCAAAAAGTTTTTAATTTTTTTATCGCATTTCCAGCAACGCAACGTTTGGATGCACACTGAAAATGAAGTTTAAATTTTATCGCGTTTGGTCAATTTTGTAAGAAACACATAACGCTAATTTTCTCACTTGGACCAGCAAATTTCTTACTAGGACCGCAAAATTTTTTAAATTTTTTTATCGCATTGCCAGCATTGGACCGTGCTGGATGCACAATGTGAAAATCAAGTTCAAATTTTATCGCGTTTGGTCTATTTTGTGAGAAACACCTAACACTAATTTTCTCACTTGGACCAGCAAATTTCTTACTAGGACCGCAATTTTTTTAATTTTTTTATCTCATTGCCAGCATTGGACCGTGCTGGATGCACACTGTGAAAATCAAGTTTAAATTTCATCGCGTTTGGTCTCAATCTTTAAATATGTGAGAAACACATAACGATAATTTGCTCACTTGGACCAGCAAATTTCTTACTAGGACCGCAATTTTTTTAATTTTTTTATCGCATTGCCAGCATTGGACCGTGCTGGATGCACACTGTGAAAATCAAGTTTAAATTTAATCGCGTTTGGTCTCAATCTTCAAATATGTGAGAAACACATAACGAAAATTTGTTCATTGGACCAGCAAATTTCTTACTAGGACCGCAAAATTTTTTAAATTTTTTTATCGCATTGCCAGCATTTGACCGTGCTGGAAGTACACTGAGAAAATCAAGTTTAAATTTCATCGCGTTTGGTCTATTTTGTGAGAAATAGATAACGCTAATTTTCTCACTTGGACCAGCAAATTTCTTACTAGGACCGCAAAATTTTTTTAATTTTTTTATCGCATTGCCAGCAATGGACCGTGCTAAATGCACACTGTGAAAATCAATTTTAAATTTCATCGCATTTGGTCTATTTTGTAAGAAACACATAACGCTAATTTTTTCACTTGGACCAGCAAATTTCTTACTAGGACAGCAAAAAGTTTTTAATTTTTTTATCGCATTTCCAGCAATGCAACGTTTGGATGCACACTGAAAATGAAGTTTAAATTTTATCGCGTTTGGTCAATTTTGTAAGAAACACATAACGCTAATTTTCTCACTTGGACCAGCAAATTTCTTACTAGGACGGCAAAATTTTTTAATTTTTTTTATCGCATTGCCAGCATTGGACCGTGCTGGAAGCACACTGTGAAAATCAAGTTGAAATTTAATCGCGTTTGGTCTCAATCTTCAAATATTTGAGAAACACATAGCGAAAATTTGTTCATTGGACCAGCAAATTTCTTACTAGGACCGCAAATTTTTTAAATTTTTTTTATCGCATTGCCAGCAATGGAACGTGCTGGATGCACACTGTGAAAATTAAGTTTAAATTTCATCGCGTTTGGTCTCAATCTTCAAATATGTGAGAAACACATAACGAAAATTTGCTCACTCGGACCAGCAAATTTCTTACTAGGACCGCAAAATTTTTTAAATTTTTTTATCGCATTGCCAGCATTGGACCGTGCTGGATGCACAATGTGAAAATCAAGTTCAAATTTTATCGCGTTTGGTCTATTTTGTGAGAAACACCTAACACTAATTTTCTCACTTGGACCAGCAAATTTCTTACTAGGACCGCAATTTTTTTAATTTTTTTATCTCATTGCCAGCATTGGACCGTGCTGGATGCACACTGTGAAAATCAAGTTTAAATTTCATCGCGTTTGGTCTCAATCTTTAAATATGTGAGAAACACATAACGATAATTTGCTCACTTGGACCAGCAAATTTCTTACTAGGACCGCAATTTTTTTAATTTTTTTATCGCATTGCCAGCATTGGACCGTGCTGGATGCACACTGTGAAAATCAAGTTTAAATTTCATCGCATTTGGTCTATTTTGTAAGAAACACATAACGCTAATTTTTTCACTTGGATCAGCAAATTTCTTACTAGGACAGCAAAAAAAAACAAAAAGGGTTTTTTCATTTTTTTATCGCACTGCCAGCATTGGATGCACACTGTGAAAATTAAGTTTAAATTTCATCGCGTTTGGTCTCAATCTTCAAATATGTGAGAAACACATAACGAAAATTTGCTCACTCGGACCAGCAAATTTCTTACTAGGACCGCAAAATTTTTTTAATTTTTTTATCGCATTGCCAGCATTGGACCGTGCTGGATGCACACTGTGAAAATCAAGTTTAAATTTAATCGCGTTTAGTCTCAATCTTCAAATATGTGAGAAACACATAACGAAAATTTGCTCATTGGACCAGCAAATTAATTACTAGGACCGCAATTTTTTTAATTTTTTTATCGCATTGCCAGCATTGGACCGTGCTGGATGCACACTGTGAAAATCAAGTTTAAATTTCATCGCGTTTGGTCTCAATCTTTAAATATGTGAGAAACACATAACGATAATTTGCTCACTTGGACCAGCAAATTTCTTACTAGGACCGCAATTTTTTTTAATTTTTTTATCGCATTGCCAGCATTGGACCGTGCTGGATGCACACTGTGAAAATCAAGTTTAAATTTCATCGCATTTGGTCTATTTTGTAAGAAACACATAACGCTAATTTTTTCACTTGGATCAGCAAATTTCTTACTAGGACAGCAAAAAGTTTTTAATTTTTTTATCGCATTTCCAGCAATGCAACGTTTGGATGCACACTGAAAATGAAGTTTAAATTTTATCGCGTTTGGTCAATTTTGTAAGAAACACATAACGCTAATTTTCTCACTTGGACCAGCAAATTTCTTACTAGGACCGCAATTTTTTTAATTTTTTTATCGCATTGCCAGCATTGGACCGTGCTGGATGCACACTGTGAAAATTAAGTTTAAATTTCATCGCGTTTGGTCTCAATCTTTAAATATGTGAGAAACACATAACGAAAATTTGCTCACTTGGACCAGCAAATTTCTTAGTAGGACCGCAAAATTTTTTAAATTTTTTTATCGCATTGCAAGCATTGGACCGTGCTGGATGCACAATGTGAAAATCAAGTTCAAATTTTATCGCGTTTGGTCTATTTTGTGAGAAACACATAACGCTAATTTTCTCACTTGGACCAGCAAATTTCTTACTAGGACCGCAATTTTTTTAATTTTTTTATCGCATTGCCAGCATTGGACCGTGCTGGATGCACACTGTGAAAATCAAGTTTAAATTTTATAGCGTTTGGTCTCAATCTTCAAATATGTGAGAAACACATAACGAAAATTTGCTCATTGGACCAGCAAATTTCTTACTAGGACCGCAATTTTTTAAATTTTTTTTATCGCATTGCCAGCAATGGAAGGTGCTGGATGCACACTGTGAAAATTAAGTTTAAATTTCATCGCGTTTGGTCTCAATCTTCAAATATGTGAGAAACACATAACGAAAATTTGCTCACTCGGACCAGCAAATTTCTTACTAGGACCGCAATTTTTTTAATTTTTTTATCGCATTGCCAGCATTGGACCGTGTTGGAAGCACACTGTGAAAATCAAGTTGAAATTTCATCGCGTTTGGTCTATTTTGTGAGAAACACATAACGCTAATTTTCTCACTTGGACCAGCAAAATTCTTACTAGGACCGCAAAATTTTTTAATTTTTTTATCGCATTGCCAGCAATGGAACGTGCTGGATGCACACTGTGAAAATTAAGTTTAAATTTCATCGCGTTTGGTCTCAATCTTTAAATATGTGAGAAACACATAACGAAAATTTGCTCACTTGGACCAGCAAATTTCTTAGTAGGACCGCAAATTTTTTTTAATTTTTTTATCGCATTGCCAGCATTGGACCGTGCTGGAAGCACACTGAGAAAATCAAGTTTAAATTTTATCGCGTTCGGTCTATTTTGTGAGAAATAGATAACGCTAATTTTCTCACTTGGACCAGCAAATTTCTTACTAGGACCGCAAAATTTTTTAAATTTTTTTATCGCATTGCCAGCATTGGACCGTGCTGAATGCACAATGTGAAAATCAAGTTCAAATTTTATCGCGTTTGGTCTATTTTGTGAGAAACACATAACGCTAATTTTCTCACATGGACCAGCAAATTTCTTACTAGGACAGCAAAAAGTTTTTAATTTTTTTATCGCATTTCCAGCAACGCAAAGTTTGGATGCACACTGAAAATGAAGTTTAAATTTTATCGCGTTTGGTCAATTTTGTAAGAAACACATAACGCTAATTTTCTCACTTGGACCAGCAAATTTCTTACTAGGACCGCAAAATTTTTTAAATTTTTTTATCGCATTGCCAGCATTGGACCGTGCTGGAAGCACACTGTGAAAATCAAGTTGAAATTTCATCGCGTTTGGTCTCAATCTTCAAATATGTGAGAAACACATAACGAAAATTTGCTCACACGGACCAGCAAATTTCTTACTAGGACCGCAAAATTTTTTAAATTTTTTTATCGCATTGCAAGCATTGGACCGTGCTGGATGCACACTGTGAAAATCAAGTTCAAATTTTATCGCGTTTGGTCTATTTTGTGAGAAACACATAACGCTAATTTTCTCACTTGGACCAGCAAATTTCTTACTAGGACCGCAAAATTTTTTAATTTTTTTATCGCATTGCCAGCATTGGACCGTGCTGGATGCACACTGTGAAAATCAAGTTTAAATTTCATCGCGTTTGGTCTCAATCTTCAAATATGTGAGAAACACATAACGAAAATTTGCTCATTGGACCAGCAAATTTCTTACTAGGACCGCAATTTTTTAAATTTTTTTTATCGCATTGCCAGCAATGGAACGTGCTGGATGCACACTGTGAAAATTAAGTTTAAATTTCATCGCGTTTGGTCTCAATCTTCAAATATGTGAGAAACACATAACGAAAATTTGCTCACTCGGACCAGCAAATTTCTTACTAGGACCGCAATTTTTTTAATTTTTTTATCGCATTGCCAGCATTGGACCGTGCTGGAAGCACACTGAGAAAATCAAGTTTAAATTTCATCGCGTTCGGTCTATTTTGTGAGAAATAGATAACGCTAATTTTCTCACTTGGACCAGCAAATTTCTTACTAGGACCGCAAAATTTTTTAAATTTTTTTATCGCATTGCCAGCAATGGACCGTGCTAAATGCACACTGTGAAAATCAAGTTTAAATTTCATCGCATTTGGTCTATTTTGTAAGAAACACATAACGCTAATTTTTTCACTTGGACCAGCAAATTTCTTACTAGGACAGCAAAAAGTTTTTAATTTTTTTATCGCATTTCCAGCAATGCAACGTTTGGATGCACACTGAAAATGAAGTTTAAATTTTATCGCGTTTGATCAATTTTGTAAGAAACACATAACGCTAATTTTCTAACTTTGACCAGCAAATTTCTTACTAGGACCGCAAATTTTTTTAAATTTTTTTATCGCATTTCCAGCAATGCAACGTTTGGATGCACACTGAAAATGAAGTTTAAATTTTATCGCGTTTGGTCAATTTTGTAAGAAACACATAACGCTAATTTTCTCACTTGTACCAGCAAATTTCTTACTAGGACCGCAAAATTTTTTAAATTTTTTTATCGCATTGCCAGCATTGGACCGTGCTGGAAGCACACTGAGAAAATCAAGTTTAAATTTCATCGCGTTCGGTCTATTTTGTGAGAAATAGATAACGCTAATTTTCTCACTTGGACCAGCAAATTTCTTACTAGGACCGCAAAAAAAAATTTTTTTTTATCGCATTGCCAGTATTGGACCGTGCTGGATGCACACTGATAATGAAGTTTAAATTTTATCGCGTTTGGTCTATTTTGTGAGAAACACATAACGCTAATTTTCTCACATGGACCAGCAAATTTCTTACTAGGACAGCAAAAAGTTTTTAATTTTTTTATCGCATTTCCAGCAATGCAACGTTTGGATGCACACTGAAAATGAAGTTTAAATTTTATCGCGTTTGGTCAATTTTGTAAGAAACACATAACGCTAATTTTCTCACTTGGACCAGCAAATTTCTTACTAGGACCGCAAAATTTTTTAAATTTTTTTATCGCATTGCCAGCATTTGACCGTGCTGGAAGTACACTGAGAAAATCAAGTTTAAAGTTCATCGCGTTTGGTCTATTTTGTGAGAAATAGATAACGCTAATTTTCTCACTTGGACCAGCAAATTTCTTACTAGGACCGCAAAATTTTTTTAATTTTTTTATCGCATTGCCAGCAATGGACCGTGCTAAATGCACACTGTGAAAATCAATTTTAAATTTCATCGCATTTGGTCTATTTTGTAAGAAACACATAACGCTAATTTTTTCACTTGGACCAGCAAATTTCTTACTAGGACAGCAAAAAGTTTTTAATTTTTTTATCGCATTTCCAGCAACGCAACGTTTGGATGCACACTGAAAATGAAGTTTAAATTTTATCGCGTTTGGTCAATTTTGTAAGAAACACATAACGCTATTTTTCTCACTTGGACCAGCAAATTTCTTACTAGGACCGCAAAATTTTTTAATTTTTTTTATCGCATTGCCAGCATTGGACCGTGCTGGAAGCACACTGTGAAAATCAAGTTGAAATTTAATCGCGTTTGGTCTCAATCTTCAAATATTTGAGAAACACATAGCGAAAATTTGTTCATTGGACCAGCAAATTTCTTACTAGGACCGCAAATTTTTTAAATTTTTTTTATCGCATTGCCAGCAATGGAACGTGCTGGATGCACACTGTGAAAATTAAGTTTAAATTTCATCGCGTTTGGTCTCAATCTTTAAATATGTGAGAAACACATAACGAAAATTTGCTCACTTGGACCAGCAAATTTCTTACTAGGACCGCAAATTTTTTTTAATTTTTTTATCGCATTGCCAGCATTGGACCGTGCTGGATGCACAATGTGAAAATCAAGTTCAAATTTTATCGCGTTTGGTCTATTTTGTGAGAAACACATAACACTAATTTTCTCACTTGGACCAGCAAATTTCTTACTAGGACCGCAATTTTTTTAATTTTTTTATCGCATTGCCAGCATTGGACCGTGCTGGATGCACACTGTGAAAATCAAGTTTAAATTTCATCGCATTTGGTCTATTTTGTAAGAAACACATAACGCTAATTTTTTCACTTGGATCAGCAAATTTCTTACTAGGACAGCAAAAAGTTTTTAATTTTTTTATCGCATTGCCAGCAATGGAACGTGCTGGATGCACACTGTGAAAATTAAGTTTAAATTTCATCGCGTTTGGTCTCAATCTTCAAATATGTGAGAAACACATAACGAAAATTTGCTCACTCGGACCAGCAAATTTCTTACTAGGACCGCAAAATTTTTTAATTTTTTTATCGCATTGCCAGCAATGGACCGTGCTGGATGCACACTGTGAAAATCAAGTTTAAATTTCATCGCGTTTGGTCTCAATCTTTAAATATGTGAGAAACACATTACAATAATTTGCTCACTTGGACCAGCAAATTTCTTACTAGGACCGCAATTTTTTTAATTTTTTTATCGCATTGCCAGCATTGGACCGTGCTGGATGCACACTGTGAAAATCAAGTTTAAATTTCATCGCGTTTGGTCTCAATCTTTAAATATGTGAGAAACACATAACGATAATTTGCTCACTTGGACCAGCAAATTTCTTACTAGGACCGCAAAATTTTTTAAATTTTTTTATCGCATTGCCAGCATTTGACCGTGCTGGAAGTACACTGAGAAAATCAAGTTTAAATTTCATCGCGTTTGGTCAATTTTGTAAGAAACACATAACGCTAATTTTCTCACTTGGACCAGCAAATTTCTTACTAGGACCGCAAAATTTTTTAAATTTTTTTATCGCATTGCCAGCATTTGACCGTGCTGGAAGTACACTGAGAAAATCAAGTTTAAATTTCATCGCGTTTGGTCTATTTTGTGAGAAATAGATAACGCTAATTTTCTCACTTGGACCAGCAAATTTCTTACTAGGACCGCAAAATTTTTTTAATTTTTTTATCGCATTGCCAGCAATGGACCGTGCTAAATGCACACTGTGAAAATCAATTTTAAATTTCATCGCATTTGGTCTATTTTGTAAGAAACACATAACGCTAATTTTTTCACTTGGACCAGCAAATTTATTACTAGGACAGCAAAAAGTTTTTAATTTTTTTATCGCATTTCCAGCAATGCAACGTTTGGATGCACACTGAAAATGAAGTTTAAATTTTATCGCGTTTGGTCAATTTTGTAAGAAACACATAACGCTAATTTTCTCACTTGGACCAGCAAATTTCTTACTAGGACCGCAAAATTTTTTAATTTTTTTTATCGCATTGCCAGCATTGGACCGTGCTGGAAGCACACTGTGAAAATCAAGTTGAAATTTAATCGCGTTTGGTCTCAATCTTCAAATATTTGAGAAACACATAGCGAAAATTTGTTCATTGGACCAGCAAATTTCTTACTAGGACCGAAAATTTTTTAATTTTTTTTTATCGCATTGCCAGCAATGGAACGTGCTGGATGCACACTGTGAAAATTAAGTTTAAATTTCATCGCGTTTGGTCTCAATCTTCAAATATGTGAGAAACACATAACGAAAATTTGCTCACTCGGACCAGCAAATTTCTTACTAGGACCGCAAAATTTTTTAAATTTTTTTATCGCATTGCCAGCATTGGACCGTGCTGGATGCACAATGTGAAAATCAAGTTCAAATTTTATCGCGTTTGGTCTATTTTGTGAGAAACACCTAACACTAATTTTCTCACTTGGACCAGCAAATTTCTTACTAGGACCGCAATTTTTTTAATTTTTTTATCTCATTGCCAGCATTGGACCGTGCTGGATGCACACTGTGAAAATCAAGTTTAAATTTCATCGCGTTTGGTCTCAATCTTTAAATATGTGAGAAACACATAACGATAATTTGCTCACTTGGACCAGCAAATTTCTTACTAGGACCGCAATTTTTTTAATTTTTTTATCGCATTGCCAGCATTGGACCGTGCTGGATGCACACTGTGAAAATCAAGTTTAAATTTCATCGCATTTGGTCTATTTTGTAAGAAACACATAACGCTAATTTTTTCACTTGGATCAGCAAATTTCTTACTAGGACAGCAAAAAGTTTTTAATTTTTTTATCGCATTGCCAGCAATGGAACGTGCTGGATGCACACTGTGAAAATTAAGTTTAAATTTCATCGCGTTTGGTCTCAATCTTCAAATATGTGAGAAACACATAACGAAAATTTGCTCACTCGGACCAGCAAATTTCTTACTAGGACCGCAATTTTTTTAATTTTTTTATCGCATTGCCAGCATTGGACCGTGCTGGATGCACACTGTGAAAATCAAGTTTAAATTTCATCGCGTTTGGTCTCAATCTTTAAATATGTGAGAAACACATTACAATAATTTGCTCACTTGGACCAGCAAATTTCTTACTAGGACCGCAATTTTTTTAATTTTTTTATCGCATTGCCAGCATTGGACCGTGCTGGATGCACACTGTGAAAATCAAGTTTAAATTTAATCGCGTTTGGTCTCAATCTTCAAATATGTGAGAAACACATAACGAAAATTTGTTCATTGGACCAGCAAATTTCTTACTAGGACCGCAAAATTTTTTAAATTTTTTTATCGCATTGCCAGCATTTGACCGTGCTGGAAGTACACTGAGAAAATCAAGTTTAAATTTCATCGCGTTTGGTCTATTTTGTGAGAAATAGATAACGCTAATTTTCTCACTTGGACCAGCAAATTTCTTACTAGGACCGCAAAATTTTTTAAATTTTTTTATCGCATTGCCAGCATTTGACCGTGCTGGAAGTACACTGAGAAAATCAAGTTTAAAGTTCATCGCGTTTGGTCTATTTTGTGAGAAATAGATAACGCTAATTTTCTCACTTGGACCAGCAAATTTCTTACTAGGACCGCAAAATTTTTTAAATTTTTTTATCGCATTGCCAGCAATGGACCGTGCTAAATGCACACTGTGAAAATCAATTTTAAATTTCATCGCATTTGGTCTATTTTGTAAGAAACACATAACGCTAATTTTTTCACTTGGACCAGCAAATTTCTTACTAGGACAGCAAAAAGTTTTTAATTTTTTTATCGCATTTCCAGCAACGCAACGTTTGGATGCACACTGAAAATGAAGTTTAAATTTTATCGCGTTTGGTCAATTTTGTAAGAAACACATAACGCTAATTTTCTCACTTGGACCAGCAAATTTCTTACTAGGACCGCAAAATTTTTTAAATTTTTTTATTGCATTGCCAGCAATGGACCGTGCTGGAAGCACACTGTGAAAATCAAGTTGAAATTTCATCGCGTTTGGTCTATTTTGTGAGAACCACATAACGCTAATTTTCTCACTTGGACCAGCAAATTTCTTACTAGGCCGCAAAATTTTTTAATTTTTTTTATCGCATTGCCAGCATTGGACCGTGCTGGAATTACACTGTGAAAATCAAGTTGAAATTTCATCGCGTTTGGCCTCAATCTTCAAATATGTGAGAAACACATAACGAAAATTTGATCACTCGGACCAGCAAATTTCTTACTAGGACCGCAAAATTTTTTAAATTTTTTTATCGCATTGCGAGCATTGGACGGTGCTGGATGCAAAATGTGAAAATCAAGTTCAAATTTTATCGCGTTTGGTCTATTTTGTGAGAAACACATAACGCTAATTTTCTCACTTGGACCAGCAAATTTCTTACTAGGACCACAAAATTTTATAATTTTTTTATCGCATTGCCAGCAATGGAACGTGCTGGATGCACACTGTGAAAATTAAGTTTAAATTTCATCGCGTTTGGTCTCAATCTTCAAATATGTGAGAAACACATAACGAAAATTTGCTCACTCGGACCAGCAAATTTTTTACTAGGACCGCAAAATTTTTAAATTTTTTTATCGCATTGCCAGCATTGGACCGTGCTGGATGCACAATGTGAAAATCAAGTTCAAATTTTATCGCGTTTTGTCTATTTTGTGAGAAACACATAACGCTAATTTTCTCACTTTGACCAGCAAATTTCTTACTAGGACCGTAATTTTTTTAATTTTTTTATCGCATTGCCAGCATTGGACCGTGCTGGATGCACACTGTTAAAATCAAGTTTAAATTTAATCGCGTTTAGTCTCAATCTTCAAATATGTGAGAAACACATAACGAAAATTTGCTCATTGGACCAGCAAATTAATTACTAGGACCGCAATTTTTTTAAATTTTTTTATCGCATTGCCAGCAATGGAACGTGCTGGATGCACACTGTGAAAATTAAGTTTAAATTTCATCGCGTTTGGTCTCAATCTTCAAATATGTGAGTAACACATAACGAAAATTTGCTCACTTGGTCCAGTAAATTTCTTACTAGGACCGCAAAATTTTTTTAATTTTTTTATCGCATTGCCAGCATTGGACCGTGCTGGATGCACACTGTGAAATCAAGTTCATAATTTGAATCGCGTTTGGTTATTTTGTGAGAAACACATAACACTAATTTTCTCACTTGGACCAGCAAATTCTTACTAGGACCACCAGCAATATTTTTTTAATTTTTTATCGCATTGCCACATTGGCACCGTGCTGGAGACCCTGTTGAAATCAAGTTTAATTTCCCATCGCGTTGGTTCTCAATCTTTAAATAAAATATTAGAAACCATACCGATTTTGGGGGGGGGGGGGGGGGCGCAACTTGACCACACATTTCTTAACTAGGACCCGCATTTTTTTTATTTTTTTGTATCGCAATTGCGCATTGGACCGTGCTGAGCACACTGTGAAATCAGTTTAATTTCATCGCATTTTGGTCTTTTTGGTAAGAAACCCATAACGCTATTTTTTCACTTGGACCGCAATTCTTACTATGACAACAAAAGTTTTAATTTTTTTAAAATCGCATGTTCCATCAATGCAACGTTTTGATTCACACTGAAAGTGAATTTTAAATTTTATCGCGTTTGGTCATTTGTAGAAACACATAACCTAATTTTCTTCACTTGGACTCCAATTCTTTTCTTACTAGGACCCCAAAAAATATGAATTTTTTTATCGCATGCCAGCAATGGACCGTGCGGTATGCACGCTGTTAAAATGACTTTTAAATTTCATCGCGTTTGGTCACAATTTTCAAATATGTGTGAAACACATAACGCAAATTTTCTTACTTGGACCAGAAAATTTCTTACTAGGACCGCAAAAAATGTTGAATTTTTTTATCGCATTGCCAGCACATGGAACCGTGCTGGAAGCAGCACTGTGAAAACTCAAGAGTTGAAATTTCTTCATCATCGCGTTTGGGCCTCCATCTTCAAATATGTGAGAAACACATACGAATTTGCTCACATCGGACAAGCAAAGTTCTTTCTAAGGCCACCGCAATATTTTTTTAACTTTTTTTAATTCAATATCATCTGCATTGCCATCATTGGACCGTGCTGGATGCACACTTTGAAAATCAATTTCAAATTTTTATCTGAGCGTTTGGTCCTATTTTGTGAGAAAACCATAAGCTAATTTTTCTCAACTTGGACCAGCAATTTCTTACTAGGACCCACAAAATTTAACAATAATTTTTTTTATCGCATTGCCAGCAATGGAACGTGCTGGATGCACACTGTGAAAATTAAGTTTAAATTTCATCGCGTTTGGTCTCAATCTTCAAATATGTGAGAAACACATAACGAAAATTTGCTCACTCGGACCAGCAAATTTTTTACTAGGACCGCAAAATTTTTAAATTTTTTTATCGCATTGCCAGCATTGGACCGTGCTGGATGCACAATGTGAAAATCAAGTTCAAATTTTATCGCGTTTGGTCTATTTTGTGAGAAACACATAACGCTAATTTTCTCACTTTGACCAGCAAATTTCTTACTAGGACCGTAATTTTTTTAATTTTTTTATCGCATTGCCAGCATTGGACCGTGCTGGATGCACACTGTGAAAATCAAGTTTAAATTTAATCGCGTTTAGTCTCAATCTTCAAATATGTGAGAAACACATAACGAAAATTTGCTCATTGGACCAGCAAATTTCTTACTAGGACCGCAATTTTTTAAATTTTTTTTATCGCATTGCCAGCAATGGAACGTGCTGGATGCACACTGTGAAAATTAAGTTTAAATTTCATCGCGTTTGGTCTCAATCTTCAAATATGTGAGAAACACATAACGAAAATTTGCTCACTCGGACCAGCAAATTTCTTACTAGGACCGCAAAATTTTTTAAATTTTTTTATTGCATTGCCAGCATTGGACCGTGCTGGATGCACAATGTGAAAATCAAGTTCAAATTTTATCTTGTTTGGTCTATTTTGTGAGAAACACCTAACACTAATTTTCTCACTTGGACCAGCAAATTTCTTACTAGGACCGCAATTTTTTTAATTTTTTTATCTCATTGCCAGCATTGGACCGTGCTGGATGCACACTGTGAAAATCAAGTTTAAATTTCATCGCATTTGGTCTATTTTGTAAGAAACACATAACGCTAATTTTTTCACTTGGATCAGCAAATTTCTTACTAGGACAGCAAAAAGTTTTTAATTTTTTTATCGCATTTCCAGCAATGCAACGTTTGGATGCACACTGAAAATAAAGTTTAAATTTTATCGCGTTTGGTCAATTTTGTAAGAAACACATAACGCTAATTTTCTCACTTTAACCAGCAAATTTCTTACTAGGACCGCAAAATTTTTTAAATTTTTTTATCGCATTTCCAGCAATGCAACGTTTGGATGCACACTGAAAATGAAGTTTAATTTTTATCGCGTTTGGTCAATTTTGTAAGAAACACATAACGCTAATTTTCTCACTTGGACCAGCAAATTTCTTACTAGGACCGCAAAATTTTTTAAATTTTTTTATTGCATTGCCAGCAATGGACCGTGCTGGAAGCACACTGTGAAAATCAAGTTGAAATTTCATCGCGTTTGGTCTCAATCTTCAAATATGTGAGAAACACATAACGAAAATTTGCTCACTTGGACCAGCAAATTTCTTACTAGGACCGCAAAATTTTTAAATTTTTTTTATCGCATTGCCAGCATTGGACCGTGCTGGATGCACAATGTGAAAATCAAGTTCAAATTTTATCGCGTTTGGTCTATTTTGTGAGAAACACATAACGCTAATTTTCTCACTTGGACCAGCAAATTTCTTACTAGGACCGCAAAATTTTTTAATTTTTTTATCGCATTGCCAGCAATGGAACGTGCTGGATGCACACTGTGAAAATTAAGTTTAAATTTCATCGCGTTTGGTCTCAATCTTTAAATATGTGAGAAACACATAACGAAAATTTGCTCACTTGGACCAGCAAATTTCTTACTAGGACCGCAATTTTTTTAATTTTTTTATCGCATTGCCAGCATTGGACCGTGCTGGAAGCACACTGAGAAAATCAAGTTTAAATTTCATCGCGTTCGGTCTATTTTGTGAGAAATAGATAACGCTAATTTTCTCACT
>JADDOH010018403.1:0-29273 GCA_016648135.1 Agrypnia vestita
CGATACCCAGAAGATACAAGAAGATACAGCCTGAGAACGAGAAGAGCCGACCTCAACAGCCTACCTTGGCAGTGAGTTGGGACAGTGCAAGGAAGAAGAAGAAGATTATTTTTTATTTATCTTAATTATTTAATTCTAAAAATATGTTGTGTGGGCATGATTTCAGTTAAAAGTATTGCATTAATATCCATAATCTAGTCGTTTAAGTTTTTTTTTTTGCACTCCTGTTTAAACTTCTTTAAATTCACTGTATTTTGAGTTATTTTTGGCAGGCTATCGAAGATTTTAAGACCTTTGTTTTTATATATATACCTGATATGAGTAATATCCAAAAAAAACTATTTTGAATGCAATCACCGATAATTACTAATTTAGAATGAATTGAATTCGAGATTTTATAGAAAATATAGCTCTGTTCTTTCTAAATTCATGTTTCCAAATCACCATCAAAAGCAAAGATAAAAATATCCACTTTAATCAATCAACCCCCAAGAACGTATCACGTGAGAAAATGGTCGCTCCCTACCTACTTATGTGAGAATTAATGTTCATTTTAGACCGAAACAGCATAGCAAAGACAGAAATATCCAATTATATATTTATAATACGTCAATGGCAATATTCGTATTTAAAAGTTAAATATTCTATTGATTAATTATAGAAGTCTAACAGAGACGAAGCTATTTATATGAGAAACGTATATGAAAGTCTTTTATACGATGGATTTAAAAAAATTAAAATATAGAGGTATTATTACCAAATGTATGCATACTATTTCAATCGAAAGCCTACAGATGTCTCTAGCATAATCCAATCAAATATATGAAAGGTTTTTATTTGGAACATATACACAACATTCAAAAATTTGGTAATGTGTGGATGTTCTTATTGTGTTCTGGTTGTGTTCTCAGTACATACATATAAAAGTATAGTTAAATATTTATTTATACATATTCATTATACGTCTATAAAGGGAAAACAGAGGTGGTGATTGTTTTTAAAAAAATATTTTCAACAAGATGTAGGTTTCATCGATTCCAGAGAAATTTCCTTGATTTTTTGCATTTATCTCAGAAACAGCTCAGTGAAATATTTTTGCTTTGTTGCTCGAACCTGCCTTTGCTTTTATACCCCTCGAATTGATTTTGTTACAATTGAAACATCGCTTTCAGATTCTAACGGCAGCTCACTGCGTAACAGAGTCGCTGTTTAGTTTCCTCACCCCTCTAGACGTGTTTGCGGGAATACACAGCGTCAAGGGGAAGGAAAAGTCCACGCAGATCTCAAGGGTTGCGGAGAAGGTCATACATCCAGACTATGAAGGGTAAATCACCATTACTTATAAAAAACATTATTACAAAAAAAAAAAAATTATTAGAAAAAAAATCTTGAATTTTTACGCGTTATTTGAAAAAAAATAAGAATATTATCCAAGTACCTACTTATATCTTTCGCTATAGAATATTTTATTATAATTAGTACCAAATTCTAGCGCTGAATATTTGTGAAAAAAACAATTAAATCGGGTTTAATTATATATAAGGGAAGCATGTTTTAAACAAATTATCATTTTATTTTGTTTAGAGTACTAGACCTATTCATAATTATTAACAAAGTATTGTTTCAATATCCTCAATAAGTAGAATTTGTACTTTATGATTCAGAGGGATGTACTCATGATTTTAATGCTGTTTGAAGCTTGGTGAAATTGCGTAACTCATCGTTTTATTTAATAAAAATACAACGGCATACGTATTTAAAATTAAAATACTCACCATATAAAATTAGTTGAATATACGAGAAGTATATTCAAATTCTTTTTCAATTAGTTAAAGCTTGCATAGTCTACAAACCTTAAAAAACCTGATGAAGATGTGTAGTTTTTGATTCAAGAAATTATTTTTTATAGGTATGAATGTAGTTTTCGCAAGTATTTACGAATTGTCGAATTTTTAAGAAAAATAAAAGAAATTATGTGGAAATACGAGTAAAACACCCATCATACATGCAGTTTTTTTTTTCCTACATTTAGTTTATCAATGCTCTGCAAGTTAGTAATTTTATTAGAATCCACAGTCTGAATTTGCCTGTTCTATAAACTTGATAATTAAAAAACTTTTGTATACTTCTTGTATTTTTCCATGTACTGTATACTTTTGCACTGTATTTTGTTTATATGACAAACATTTTCTTTCTTTTTACTTTCTTTTTTTCGGTGAATTCATTATTTATTCATTATGTTGTCAAAATAAAAATAAAATACAGTTTTAAAACTAATGAAAATATTTATATAATTAATATTATATAACTATTTTCAGGGATGTGAACCCGTATGACATCGCCCTCCTGCGGTTGCGGGATCCGCTCATCTTCAACGACAAGGTCCAACCAATTAAGCTCCCTGAGCGGGACGTCACTCCCCTTGGCGACTCCACCCTCTCCGGTTGGGGGCTCCTCAAGTCCTCTCCCTCCAGCAGAATCCCAGAGTACCTTCAGGAGATAGATCTGCCAATCATCACGTTTAAAGGTGAGACAGTGCTGAGAAAATAATCAACATATAAGAAGAAATATATATATATATATTTCTACGCACCAAATTTTTTACCGTAAAAACAATTCCGCTTGTTATTGACCGTTCCAGGTCGTTAAATTTTCCATTTCAAACTCTAGGCCTTGAAGATGCGTGCAAAATGGACGCGTGAAAATTGGCTATTGCTGAAAGTATGATGGCACATGGAATTTTTTAGTACAAGGCTCGTAGTTATTCATTAACTTAATCTGATTTGAAATGACCCAACTTGATACCTCGTCGCTCACTCAATCAATGTGTAACAATTGCGACCAGTAATTTTTCGGTCCTGTGGATACTGAAACTCCGAACCGAATAGAATTAAGATACCTTTGAAAATTAGTGAATGAAATTATCCCTTAAATTTCTGATTTGTTGGAATTATTAACTTTTAATAATTGATTATATTATTTTAGTACATTCATTGTCCTGAAGAAGGGAGCATCGCTCCTGAAACGTGTTGAATTTTTACAATAAAATTTTAATTTTTGATTAAAACAAAGTTTTAATTATCTTATTTGATTATAATATTATTCACACATTAACGCGAAGCGAGATTATGAGAAAATTTTTAATGTTATAACATTTTACTGTGATGAGTGATGTTGAAAATTTCAGTATATAATTCTATGATATTTAAAATAAAATGGAAGAATCACTCAGAAATATATATAGAAAAAAAATATTCATCGAAAAAACATTTGGTTGCCTACGTTATACGAATCCAGAATGTTGCACTTCCTCGAAAAGGAAACGTTCTGGATTCGTGTCGGGTGGTGGTAAGAGAATATTTTTCGACAGATAGATTTTTCTGTGTATGTATCTAGCAGTGGCGTGCAGCAGCAAAAGCAAGCAAAAAAGCTGTGCATTAATAAAGATTCTGGGAAACAAATATTAATTAAATAATGCTTATCTTAAGAAAAAGTCTATTTAAAATTCTAGCCGTAATTCATCCTACGGCTAGATGTTTTACTTCCGACGTTTCTGTATCCAACTTACAAGTAAATTTTTCATATAATAGCGTGTTTCTTCGAAAGGTCCAATATGACGTGAAAACTGCGCGCACGTCACTTGCGGAAATGACATTTTTTACGAATTCCATCCAAAACTTTTTGTGTGAATGCTATTTCTCTTTTCTATGGTGAATAGCTTGTTGGTCTTGTGGTTAGGACACTCACCTCGTGATCCAAAGGTCGCGGGTTCGAATCTCAGCCCAGACTAGCAAGTTAGTCCTATTTTCATAGCACAAGCGTTTAGCTTAGTTTGAAAATAGTAAGAATATTGATGTGACACGTATTCCGTGTTCGCATCTCTATTTTTTTTTAAATTTAAAAAAAAAAAAAAAAATTCCACCTGTCAAATCATAATGATTTATGTTGAGTACGTTTGTTCATTTTTTCTTTTATTATTATTTTTATATGAATTACTGAGTTCAACCACCACACAAATTCAATTTGTTTCCTTTTACATGAATTAGTTTATGGTAATTTATTAAGAAACTTCGTAAAATGTAGGTTTTTGAACATTTTATATGCAATTTTAAAATGTTTATTTACGACGACATTGCCATCGATGATATCATAAAATGTTTGATTTATTTTTGTGAAAAGAAACATATATCTGAAATATGTATTATTCCCGTTTTAATTATACATAAATCGTCTTCGAAATATATTGAAAATTTTTGCAGTATTACCTTTATATAAAATATTTATTTATTTAGAAAATACTTGTTTACAATACTTGTTTTATAGGGCAGTTATTTTTGTGGATTAAAGCTACTCAGAATAGTTCATTATGTACAGTTAAAAAAATACAAAATATGTAAATACCGATATAAGTATACGCGTATATATATTTTTTAAATATAGGTCGGTCACGACACGACCTAAGTTTATACTCACTGCACGCCACTGGTGGACCAATTCTATGTTCCGTGAGTGGACCTATCTAATTTGTTCCAGAAAGTGCTTGCTCGAAAATGAAACTCAGTGTATATTTTGCAAATTAATTTATCACTTCAGAATGTAACGACAGCATCGAATCATTCCGCGACAGTCCCGAAGACCGCAACCCGCTGGACGAGGACTCCAACGTGTGCACGGGGCCCCTGACCGGGGGCAAGTCAGCCTGCAACGGCGACTCCGGCGGGCCGCTGGTGCAGCAGGAAGGCGATTCTCTCGTTCAGGTAAACCGATTTCATTGTAACAGTTAGATCTAATCCTTTTTAATTAAAAATAACAAAATCTCATAATTCAGTTTAAAAAATTCATTTACGGAAGTGAATTTTAATATATGTATTGTGCCCTGGTTTAACGGTCAAGCCTCTTGCATTCACCTCCCTGCTACTTTCTGTCTTTCTATCATCGTTATTATCTAAAATATTTAGTCGTAATTTAAATACTAATATGTGAAAAAATCTGATTCATTATGCATTATTTTTTTATTCATTTATTCGAATCCATATAAACATTGGTTTATATTTAATACAACACAAGCTGTAACCCGTCAAAAATTACGCAAAAAAAAAAATTAAAAAAGAAGAAAAATAAAAAAAAACGGTTTTTGAAAAAAAAATACTTTAAATTTTTTTCACAAAGTTACAGGGACAGACAGGAAGACGTATGGACGGACAGACAACGGAATTATTATAATTGGGAATTTACATTTTTTTGCTGGATTTGCCTGGCTATCTATCGTATCGGCTAAAGATATATAAACTGGTCCTAAGGCACGTTCCCGAGTGTCAGTGTAAAAGTTGTTGCGTATTTTATAGACTGAACATGGACTAATATAGCACAATATATGTATTTTTTACAAGGAAATAAAATTATATATAATAAAAGTACGTGTGCAGGTCGTTATGACTTTATCTGAATAACTTAGACCTAGATAAAGAACCATTGTAGCATTATTATCTATATGATATTTCAAGAAAAAATGAAAATATAATAAAACGAAACATCAATTATCGTACTTACTAGAATGATTTTTCCTATATCCGTTACGCTTTCAATTTTTATACTTCTTAGCTGAAATGTTACAGATTTTTTAAATGCGTTACGGGTTTTTCGGGCACTGCGAAGGAAATTTATAGATATGTTTTTTTTTATATAAAAGCTTACATGATCATGGACGCCAATATTTGACAGGTTTCCTATATAATTGATATATCTAATAATTGACAAGTTCAAGTTGTGAAGGAATATTCAAACTTCGGGTTGAAATTCAACGCAAATAAAACAAAGTATACGCTTATCAGTAAGATATTTAACTAATTTGGGTAAAGTGCAAAAATAGTGAACTTGGAATGCAGTAAAAATGACAGATGGGATTGTTCCTTTGAGATGAAATGCTGTATTAAACAAGCCCGTGTGATATTTCTGCGTATCTAGCCTAACGTTTCGAATGCGAATAGTCTGTGTTCTCAGTATTATTCTACAGAATGGAAGGATGAACTCTTACTAAAGCAAGGCTAAGACGACTGAATGCGTTAAAGACGTAAATCTACAGAAAAATCTTCAAGAATTAACCACCTGGACGAATGGAATAAGAAGCAAAGATGTTTTGAATCGGATAAATAAAGACTGGGAAGTCATCAAAACAACTTTAGGTAATCCAAAAACGATCATTTTATGAAACATCCAGAAAAGTATCAGATCTTACATTTCATAATTCAAGAAAATATTGGGCCACGCAATATTGAAAACGCTGAACCTCAATTCTGAAGAATCCACGATAACGATTTAAAAAGTCCCCAAGCTTTTCCGATCGGCTAAATTAATAAAATAATTATAGCCACCGTCTGATAATCCAATACAGCTTGAGGAGAAAAAGCTTTGTACAATACAAGGTATCATTCAGTTAAGGCGATTAAATTTCAAGCAATTTTGTTCAGTTTTATTCTTCCACTCTATCTTTTTAATCATCGTATGTACAGAGTAAGTGACGCAGTAAAACATACACTCATCGCTCCTATTCTTCAATCTATTTCACCATTGTGTTCCGGTAAGCTAGTCGTATCTGCGTCTCTTGAAAATATTACGGTTTTAAAATGAGGACCTAATTAATTATGTTCTGCAAAACTTTAATTATGTTCTGCAAAATATTGTAATATTCCTAAGTATTTTTTTGTTAAAATTTTTACCCAAAAATATAATTTCGTAATATTTTCATACACTCTCGCTTTTAGCTTGTATTTTATATTAACCTTTACAGGCACTTCTCACAAGCCTAATAAATGCCATCTTAACTACTCCCCTAGTATATTTTGTGTCAAATTTACATATAAGTGTATAACAGACTTTTTATGATTTGAGATAGAATTTAACACAATGATTAATTTTGGAAATATTTTATTTCTTACAATTTTTATAATTAGATTTTGTGCAGTTTTAACAGGTTTAACGTTAGTTTTAAAAAAAGCACCCCATACTATGATCCCATATTATATTATTAACTGGTTGTTTATTTTCAGAAACAACATAAGATATGTCTACATTAATACGTATTAATTGTCGGAATTAAATATATATTTTCCTTTTCAGGTTGGCGTCGTTTCGTGGGGCATCTCTCCCTGTGGAACCAAGGGAGCTCCCACCGTGTACACCAAAGTATCGACTTTCATCGACTTCATAGAAGAACACATAGAAAATGACTTTTCATCTGGCAGAAAACATAGAAAAATAATTCCCGCAATATTGGAGAACGAAATATTTTAATATTCACCACCAACACGTGTTTTCAGAAAAATAACTAAAAGTAATTTATGAAGATTTTGATAAAATTATTTTGAGATTAGAATAAGAGACATAAGACAAAACGTGTAAGTTCATCAGTGTAGATTAAATGCAGTTTATGTTTGAATTTTAATTATATATAAATATTATTTTTTGGTAAGTATATTGAAAAATGTAACGTGTTTTTTGTAAGTGTATCTACTATAAGCAAAATATAATAACATTTATTCTTCATTAGATTTTTTTTAACACCTGAAACATTAATTTCGCCACCATCAATAATTCTTAAAATTTCTCCAGTGCTGTGGTGCGGCTTCCTTATCAACTGCGCCCGTGCGTTGAATCACTAATACTCTGAAAAACTCGTCAGAAAAATTAGAGACCGATCGAAATTATGTAGATTTTCAACCGAAACTAAATATCGGCTTCTGTTCTGGCTTCGGCCGAAACTGAAACTTAAAGAAGTATTAAAAATAACATTATACCCTGAAATCTACTGTATCTTTCCTTGACTTGTAAGAGTTTATTCGGGTTAAATTAAATAAAAGATATCAAATTAATAAAAAAATATTAATATAGGTACAGTAGCCGGCAAACATCTTGAAATTCTGCGGCGTAGTGGGGGGACGTTTTCGCATCTACCTTTCTACCAACGAGACCCAAATTTCGTCTTCTGCGCATTCCCCCACTTAGCGAAAGAATTTCATGAAGTTTGCCGGCAACTGCATATTCTCTAGAAATTCTCGTACTTAATTTATTTTAGTGAATAAATTAGTGAAATTTTTAATAGACATTAGATTTCA
This sequence comes from Agrypnia vestita, assembly GCA_016648135.1. Classification (NCBI taxonomy): domain Eukaryota; kingdom Metazoa; phylum Arthropoda; class Insecta; order Trichoptera; family Phryganeidae; genus Agrypnia; species Agrypnia vestita. The sequence goes on from JADDOH010018403.1 coordinate 8,112, forward strand.
CAGTAGCAATCTTGGTATTACAAACAGATCAAGTATTTCCTTGTAGTATTTTGGGAAAATAGCAATACAAAAAATAATTTATCATTATAAACTTTACTATAAACTTTGTCAAAAAACCTTAATTCAAAATTACAAAACTCTTTAAACTTTGAAGTAATATGACCTTTTTTCTTTTAAATGTATAACAGGTTCTTTTAGAATAATATTTAATTTATTATTTTGAAATAATATTATTACTTTCTTAGTTGTTATATTATATTATAATTCCTTCGTCATAGCCACGGAGCCAAAATAAAAACTTTACACTTTAAAGCATCATTTATTTAAATTTCATAATGCGGAACACAGACAGGTTTTCAAACGAAAATCAGAATTAATAGACATCAAGAACTCCTTTTTCACAACACAAGGACAAGAAGAAAGGGTTTCTCAAAAAGTCGAAAAAACCCTGCACACATCTGCCATGACAAAGAAGAGGGTACAACGGGTCAAAAATAAAAAAATATTGGACATTTGAAGACTTATGGCCCGAATTCAGAGTCCTAGAGTATTAGCAGATTTTTAATAAATCATCAACAATCAATCAAGCTAAACCACAGACCACCGAAATACATAGACGTGAACTAACGTAAATTTCTCGCCGTGGTGCCTCGGCTGGTTCCAATATGCTGTTTAACCTGTTTAAAAAAAATTCTACAAGAATGTAAATTTTGAAACAATTATAAAAATGTCAAACTAAAAAGTCTTAAAAAGTATAATGTCTTAATAAATAAATCTCACTCTATTACAAGAAGTTTTTATTTAAGACACTCGGTGTGGAACGAAATTTAAAAAAAAATCGAGTTATTTTTTTGAAAATAGTTTTGTTTACTAAAATAGTTAATTGTACAACAATAAATACTTTAAAATATGTCTTAAACATACGCGAGGGAAGAAATTCTTCCGCTGTGACCCGATCTCCTGTGAGTTCCGTAATTGTTTTATACTCTGTGGTCTGGACCAATCTATGCACAGGTAAAAATTAAAATATTTATGCCAATGAATGTTTTTCGGAACTGACTGACTGATTGAAGAATACAGTAAAACAATGTGATAGATTAATAATAAATTGTCAACACACATAATACACGTTATTTTTACTCCCTTTATATTTACTCGTGGCGTCTGCTCGCTTGCTTGACGGCTTGCCTCAAAAAAAACTTTGGACCGATTTTTGACCCTTTTTCCGTGATCCAATCGAGCTGAAACTTGGCAAGCAGACTCGTGGCGACGATCAAGAAGATCTATCAAATTTTCGTTAAAAAAAATTAATAATTATAGTATTATTTCGGATTTTTAGAAATTTTATTGGTTTTTTCAAATTGGAATCATTAGAAAAGTTTGATTAGCAACGGCGGCCCGATAACGTCGCGGAATATTTTCTAAATTTGAATTACTCCGTCGGTATACGTAATAGGTACTTCACTACGAATGTCGAAAATCTAAATTGACTGACAAATGTTTTTAGAATTTAATCTTCAGAGCATGAAGTGTCTTATCAAAGCTCAAAACATCTGATATTTTAGAAATATATTAAAGTACTGTAAGTTTAGTGTTATGTTATATGTTTTAATTCGTCTTTAATTGTTGTTATATTTTACAAAGAAAGGGAGTATAATAAAAACTTGGTTTTTATGGGTTACTTTTTTTATTTATTTCCCATCTAGGTTTGTCGTCTATTACCAACTAATTGGCAATCAAAATGATTAAACAGCGCACAGAGTTCGAGCTGGAAAACTGGAAATCTCATTACCGCACATAGGTATTGGCTCGGGGTACCTCCGATTGGATCCCTCCCTCTCTTTGTCAACCTGGTGAATGAATTGACGTCATCGCGGGGCGCCGGGGCGGCAAAATTGCCTGCCTGAGAGCTAACCGAATTTATCGGCGGACGGCAGCCGAGGGGGGCGGCACCAACCTGCGGAGGGCTTTCAGGGACGGCGAACCTTTTACAATGTTTCGGGATGTTTGAGATTTTTCATTTATGGGACGCACGACAATTGATTGCTTAGTGCGTATACAAAACGCGAGATGTTTCTGAGATTTATTTAATTTTATTTTTATTTTTTTTATTTTGGGAATCTCAACAGTATACAATTTATTATAATAATACATAACGTATTGGGTAATTCGTAGACCAATTATAGAGATCCACGGCATAAAATGTTAAATCAAGCAATAAAGAGAACATTTATTAAATAGAGGGATAGGAGTGGGAGTTAGAGGGGGAAGTGGAGTGAGGTGTATGGGATTGTGGCTGAGTGGAGTGCGTATGTATTCTATGCGTGACGTTGTATACAGATATGGGGGTATGTGTAAAGAGTGATGAGAGTTTGGCTGTGGTGTGTGTATGATGATGGTCGGTCTCAGTTAATCCGGTGAAGATATAGAAACTAGTAATATAATATAAGCGGTTTAAATACGATTTTTAAGAGCTGAGATGTTGGTATTAAATATATCAATGTCATTGAAGTGGTCATTGTATGCTTTGCATGTTCGCTGGATGAATGTTCGCTGGATAAATACAAAATCCTCCCGATAATTAATTTGGAAATCTACACATTGTTGATAATCTAACTAGAGAGATAAGCTTTTCAAAATAATTGCCATCTCAGTTTTTCTTTTATGTGCATTTATTTTATTTTTAATAATTTAATAACTATGATGGTAGATAGAGACAAGGGCCCAAACTTACTAAAACATTGTACTGTAAAAGTCCCTTATACACAGCTACTAAATACTTCAATCTATTACCCACCGAACTAAAAATTGTAGCCGAAGTAAATAAGTCAACTTAAAATAAAATAAAAAATGGATAATCGAAACACAAGAACATCTGACATCCTTATAAATATATATTATAATCATCATACAACTATCATTCGACTCACTTTTTTTAAAGCTAGGTATTAATATTAGTCACGAATTACTAATTTATATTGTTTTTTTTTTGTTTTAGTTGTGTGTTTCATTATTACACATGTTTAACTTTTATCTCCCGAACCTATGTACAGATATATGTATATACGTTTATGGGATTTAATATACTTATGTAATATATATTATATCTTGTTTATTTTCTTTTGGGATTTAATTAATAAATAAAATAAATAAATTGTGGATATTGCTGTATTTGCTTTAATGTTTCAGTCTAAAATCGAAATCAATTCTCACCTTGTCACGTGTCCTTGGGGGTTGATTGGTTGAAGTGAATATTGCTGTCTTTGCTTTTAATAGTGATTTGGAAACATGATTTTGGAATAGATAAACCTATATTTCCCATAAAATCTCGAATTCAGGACATTCTAAAAAAATGTATCCCCTTTGACTGCATTCAAAACATTTTAATTTTTTTTTATATTACTGCCTTTGCTTTTATACCCCACACAAATACATACAAGCATATAAATATAAGATAATATGTAGCAAGACTCTCAGCCACTACCTGCTTCGCTGGCTACCTAGAAATACCTGTTACGAGGTAAGTAGCCTTTGTTGATCATTTTATCACCTTAGATCAATATCTAATGTTTCAGTGCCGTAACACTGGTATGCAGCTTGCAGTTAATATTGAAAAAAAATTGAAAGCATGAAAAAAATTATTAAAAAATAAAGTATCATGCAAATTTTTATGATTTGTTGATGAGTATACTCAACTTAGTGATGTTGTTGTGTAGGAAAACTGTAAATGATATAATTTTTCTGTATAAAATTATTTATGCTCGTACACTATACACATATAAAAAACAAATCTACTTATCTTAAATTTAATGGATTACGTATTATTTTAAAATTGTTGATATTCTTTCATTTTTTGAATTTATTTTCTTATGTACTATGTAATTATGCTATTTGAATACTTTGTGTTTCATACGATGCAAAAGCCCAATTCAGGGTGGGTAATATTAATAAATAATAATAAAAATAAATTCTATAAAAAAAGATTTTAAAAATACTAACGAACATATTACCATTAAAGAGGATACATTTATTTTTTTATTATTTAAAATAAGCATTTTTTATTTATGTTTTCTAACGACGTAGCGCCTTTACTTACCCCTGAAAATTCACACGGGTTCTGTTGTATATTGTCAGAAAATTGCATTGACACAGATTTAGATTACCGTGTGCTCCTGTACATGTACATACCCCTGATCAATAAATTCAATCACGCTGAGAGCTTTGAGTAAAAAAACCTCATTTTAACCGTTTAACTCAGCTGCGGTGAATGGTTCGCTCCACAACGATGAGAAACTGCGCAGTGACACTTCTGCTAGATGGGAATTCCTCTCGCCGTGTTAAGTATCGAATAATGCCTGTTAGGGGTGCGTGGGAGCTGGAAATTGAAATTGGACCCTGCCAAGAAGAGTGTGAAATTGCTACGGAGCTTTTCACTATAAAAACCCCCAAATGCTTCCAGAGAGGCACAGTTCTCAGCCGCTCTCCCGACAGAGTGGTCTTAAGTTACTGAAGCTACTCATCTACCGCTAGTACAAACAGGCAAATATTACAATATTCCAAGTATTCCGGTAACATTATCAACATGTACAAAGATACTTGGGTGACTGTGGGGGCGCTTTTCCTGCTTGTCGTTCATCCTTCGCAGAGTTTCATAGAGAGCGTGTGCGATGGTATCGACGTGAATGATCAAGTCTGCCGGAGACCTGAGAAGGGAAACAAAGGTAACGACATCCTGATACAGGCAAAGGAAAATGCTGTGAAGAATAATATTGGACTGAAAGAAACACGCGTCGTTCTGTCCAGATACCATCTCGGAACGGAAAATAGCAGAATATACAGGGAAAGAAGTTCCGAAGATTCTTCAGCCACACGAGAATCTAATCAACGACAAAAGCTTGCACAGGAATCACGGAGGTCTGGATTTTCCCGACAAAATTCCGATTTTAATCGATACGATCAAGGAAGGCGGCTCATCGAATTGACAGGACGTTTGGTATATCGGGAAAATAGACAAAGTCGTGCCGCCGAATCGCGAACAAGAATCAATCGCATGACTTCTCGTGTTGATATAGACCAAATACTTGCAACTCGACAAGATCAAAGTCGCGATGCGGTCTCACGGATCCGAAATGATCAGATCAGGAAACCAATTGAATCAATTCGCCAACAGAGAATAATAAATCAGGTCTCCACCGGTCAAATGGCAACACGTCGCGATGTCAGGGATGAAAATCGAAGCATGGCACGCCGAGTTGTGGACCGTAACACGGAGAATCGTAAATCCGCGAGCAAACTTAATGATGGAGATCGAGTCCGACAAACCCGCTCCTCAAATCGTCAGGAATCTCGAGAAATTTCCCAAACCAATCGACGGATGTCACCGATGAATTATCGATCCGAAGGTGAAAGCGCTAATCGCGCAACCGAAAGCCGAAATGCCCTAGACAGAAAAGTTCGCGTTCAATCCGTCGACCGCCGTCAATCTACAAATATTGAGCGACGTATCTCAAACCGAGTAGCGGAAATCCGACACACAGAACGGCAAGACCATAATCTAGTAAGAGAATCGAGGCAGGAGGGATCTATCCGAACTAAGCGGGAAATATCCAATGAACACGATTCACATCGTATAGATGAAAGAAGAATTGGAAATCGATTAGTGAGGGAGAACCGAGAGAGAGAATCAAGATTAAGTGTTGAAAGACGTAACACGCAACGTGAAGACCGAGAAAAAATCGATCATAGATCTAGTGAAGCATCCACGCTTCGTCGTGAACGATTAGACGTCAGGCGTATAAATACTGGTGCCAACATTTTCGACAATACCCGGGGGGCTTTAAACGAAAGAACAAATACAATGAGGATATTTTCACGTAACTTCGAAGGTACGAGGAGGATTTCTGGTGATCGATCGGTAAGGGAAAATCGAGAACGAGAATTTTTGGTAAGCGTTGACAGACGTAATGCGCAATCAGCCGACCGCAAAACTGGAATCACCGCATCCATTATTCGTCGTGAACGCTCAGAGGAAAGGCGCGTGAATAATGACATGCGCCTCGCTGAAAATACACGACGAGTATCAAATGAAAGGAGGAGTGAAGAGAGGCGAATCTCACAGAACCAACTCGAAGATGCGAGGAGAATTTCTGGTAACCGATTAGTGAGAGAGAACCAAGAACGAGAATCACGAATAAATATCGAAAAAAAGAATACACGTAACGATAGGGAACTGGTAGAACGTAGATACTCTCCTGACTCATCCACCATCCAACGTGAACGCTTGGATGAAAGGCGCGTAAATAGTATCACGGAAAACAGTCGTCGGGTTTCAAACGAAAGAAGAGAAAGTAGGCGCATCACACATAACCGACTCGAAGATGCCAAGAGGGTTTCTGGTGATCGTTTGGTAAGGGAGAATCGAGGACAAAAATCAAGGCTAAGCATTGAAAGACGCAACACTAATCATGATGATAGGGAACACGTCGTACGCGAACCCCATACTGCTGCATCTATGACTCGTCGCGTTAGGCGCGTGAACGATAACCAGCATATCGCTGACAATAACCCACAGATTTCAAATGAAAGAAGGAATGAAGAGAGACGCATCACACAAAACCGTCTTGAAGACACACGGAGGATTTCTAAAGAGCGCCGGGTTAAGGAAAGCCGAGAACGACAATCTAGGCTAAGCGTTGAAAGACGCAACACAAACCGAAATAATCGGGAACAAACTGAAAGTACCAAAGACAATAGCCCTCAGGTCTCAAATGAGAGGAGTGAAGAAAGGCGCATCTCACAAAACAGACTCGATGCTACAAGGATCTCCGGTGACCGATTGGTGAGGGAGAGCCGAGAAAAACAATCCAGGTTAAGTGTCGAAAGGCGTAACACAGAACGAGCTGATCGGGAACTGTTGCAACGCAGATCTCTTACGGATGCATCACGTGTCACCGCCAATACCAGGGATGTCAAGAATGTTCGCTCTCGAACAGTCGAACGCGATTCTCGAATGATCCGATTAAACGAGCGCAGAATGATCAACACCGAGCGCGATTCCAGCACTCTCCGGAGCGTGTCCGAGAGAAGGATAACAGGTGCTCCATCCAATGTTCCTTTCAGGAGCCAAGCCAAAACCCCGGAACAAACGGAACAATATACTTCTATGATGATTCTGAAGGAAGACAATAATCAAACTCTGAGCAACTTGGCAATACAACTTTTGAAGGCATTCTTCATTTTTACCCTATTCTTACAAATAGCAAGCACACACAAGGACTCAAAGATGATGTCTAGGTAAGCTGAAATATTTTGAGATATTTATTAAGAAAGAAATGAGAAAATTTAATTAAAAACATTGGTTTTTACATTACTTGGTATTGACATAGGCAAATTCAAGCAAATAATTCTTGTCCACAGGTTCTTGCAGTCCATTCAAAATTGGAGCCAAATGGTCAAAATCAAAGTGGATTGAATATGTACACATTTACCCGCATCTGAGGATCTCTACATTCTGCTGATATGGCTTGAACAATGTTTGACCGAGTGATATATAGATAATATTATAAATATTACATAATTATTATAAAGATCATTATGAATCGTTATGTTTAAAAAATATATAGTAGTAATGTATTTTAATATTAACTAACATATATACAACATGCATAAAATATCCTAATAGTATATAACATATGAACCAATATTTTCATGTATTTAGACAGTTTTTATATTGTTAAAATACAAATTCCTTGAAAGCATTGAGATTTCAACAAATGTTTTTTATTTTTTTATTTAATACTTAATACATATAATTTCGTTTATAACAATAATAACTAGCAAATGTTAACAATCAAATTATTTTTATATGTTATACCTCACCAAAAAGAGTTAATATTCTTGTGTGATGAAGGATCTTTCAGTATATATATCAGAGAAAATCTTTCAATATGTTAATAAACTCAAACAAAGTACTTACTTAAACACGGACACTTGTTTTTTGTAAAAGTATTATACTCACATATTATATACAGGAAATTGATAAACTCATCTAAAAATATATATTTATATTGAGTAGGAATATCACTGTTATAATTATAAGCATGTATAAGAAAATTAAAACAAATATAATATAATAAGTATAATATTATAAGTACGTAATGACTATTTATTTCAAATACAAATAAATTCGTCCTAATGCAAATTAATTAATTTTATTTTTTAATTAATTTTAGTATTTCCACCTTATCGAGCTTTAACTAAAGGCCACCTTTAGGTAACACAAAGGAACGCTGTAATATTAGGTCCTTACATTTGAAATTGGTGTTTAGTATGGGAGGAACATAAAGCCGATTTTTTTTAATTATAATATATTTATTTAATCAAAGTATGTACCATTGCTATCTATGCACTTTTGCCATCTCATAGGTAGTTCATCGATCTCTTTACTAAAAAAACCATTCGGACGGGAATCAATAAAATCTTTGAAGGCGGTTTGGACTGCCCCATCGGAGTTGAATTTTTTCCTTTGCAAGAAGTTATCCAAATTTCGAAAAAAATGGTAATCTGTTGGGGCAAGGTCCGGAGAGTACGGTGGATGTCTTAGACATTCCAATTGAAGCTCCTCTAATTTGGTAGCCGTCTGTTGTGCAGTGTGTGGTCTAGCGTTATCATGAAGCAGCAGTGGCCTAGAGCGATTAACCAGCCTCGGTTGTTTAGCAGCTATCTTTTCCATCATGGTTTGCAGTTGCTGACAATAGACATCTGCCGTCATCGTCTGGCCAGATTTAAGAAAGCTGTAGTGAACGACACCAGCACTAGTCCACCAAACGCTCACAAGTAACTTTTTTGGAGTCAATTTTCGCTTGGGGCATGGTTTGGCTGGTTCGGCAGGGTTCAGCCATTGCGATGAGCGCTTCCGATTATCGTACAGGATCCACTTTTCATCACAGGTAATGATTCGATTTAAAATCCCTTCATTATTGTGCCGGTTGAGTAATGCAACGCAGCAGTCAACGCGCGTTTGTTGATTTGCTTCACTCAATTCGTGAGGTACCCACCTTTCAAGCTTTTTCACCTTACCAATTTGCTTCAAGTGGATTAAAACAGTTTTATCACTAACACCGCAGCCTGCAGCTAACTCGGATGTGGTTTGCGATGGATCCGCTTCCACAATAGCCTTCAATTCTTCATTATCAACTTTGGTCTCCGGCCGTCCACGGGGCTTGTTCTGCAGGTCGAAATTTCCAGAACGAAAACGTTGGAACCAAAAACGCACTGTGTTTTCTTTTGCGGCACCGTCGCCATACACATCATTAATCCTTCGAGCCGTTTCTGCAGCACTGGTGCCACGGTGGAACTCGTACTCGTAAATAACGCGATATTTCAAGTTTTTCATTTTGTAAACTGAGTGACGCAAAGAAAAAAACAATTGAGGAAAAAACAAATGAATTATAAATTTCAAAACACAAATACATGTGTAAATAGCTGTATAAATTTGGATTTGGAATTCCTAACCAAAGAGAAGATATTTGAGATCAAATTTGCCAGTACGGCAAAACGTCAATTTCATATGTAAGGACCTAATATAAACTTTAAATAAAGAGCTTTGCAAATATTACTAAGATGTGCCTTAGAAGATTGTAAGAATAGATCATGCGTTTTGTTAGGTGGTAAGATAGGACTTTTAATCTATCCTACATAATTTTATAACAAAACTATGAGACACCGGGACGCACACCAGTACGACATTGTGAAGTATTATAAAATTTAAACAATTATATACTACACTATACTATACAATTATATACTATACTATATATATAGTACTATAAAACTAAAACAATTATTACTTAGCTACTTTAAAAAATTCATATAGAATAATTGATAATATAAATAATGTAAACGAAAATAAGTTAATTTTTACTCCCTTTCTTTTAACTCGTAGCGTTTGCTTGTCTGCTTGTCGACTTGTCTGCAGAAAAAACTTTGGATCAATTTTTAATCCTTTTCCCGTGATCCAATAGAGCTGAAACTTTGCAGACAGACTCGTGGCGACGATAAAAATGATCTAACAAATTTTCGTTTAAAAAAAATTAATAATCATAGTAAAATTTTGGATTTTTCAAATTTTTTTATACTTCCTTTCGTAGCGTCGCCCGGCTCGAGCCCGACGCGAAACTTGTTTCAACTAGTAAATGAGAAAGGGAGTATAATAAAAACTTGGTTTTTATGGGTTAGTATTTTATATTCTAACTAGTGACCCGGCCCGGCTTCGCCCGGTACAGTTTTGTCCACGTCTTATTTTTTTAAACTCGTCTAAACTCTTCTAAGATATTTAATTTAATGATTTGGTGTAAAGGACAAATTGGATCTGCGGTAAATGCTTAAGGTTAATAAGATGTTTAATTTGATTTAATTTTTAAGGATTAATACAGAATATGTCAAAATTGCTGGAGAGTTAACCATTATATCTTAGTTATACATTTGATGAAATTTTATAGACAATGGTTTGTCTAAGTTATCCTTAAAAGATAGATATATGATACCCTTGATTTTTTTGTAAATAATTTAATTTTACGCCATTCTTTCCTACACGATTTTTTTGTATCTCTAATGGATTAGGCAGAGTTTCCGTGAGTGCTTCAGCGGCAATTTTTTCCCGACTCGATTCACTAATACCACTTAGCTCCTATATGTGTTAGAGCAATTTTTGATACCCTTAAATCTTCCTGAAGAAATGCAGATCATAACAGTAAACACCGCAAACGAATCCTTTTAGTGGTTCTCGAGATTAGCGCTTTGACTTTTGCCGGGGACCTTATTTTATACTATTTGAGTATATTGATAATTATTTCAAACAGAAGTTATTTATTAAATATAGTTTCACTGCTATATTTATCCAATAATAATAAAAATAATATCTAAATAATAATAGTCTAGCTGAAAATTTACTATTTGAACGTGACTTTTTAAATAATCTTTGTAAAATAAATTTTGAATTTCTACTTATTTTTTATATAATTATTTTACCTTTCATTTTAAAAAATATTATATTCATACAAAAATTGTATAAATTACATGTAAAATTATAGGGGAGACCGTATAGTTATGGGACACTTCAAGTCATTTTTTTTCTTTGATTGAGTACCTAAATTCCAGGAAATGAAACTGCGCTTTGAAATAAATACCATCTATTCAATCATTTTATAAGTTTTTAAATAAACAGTTGTTTTTTTAAAATATCAGTTAGAGTAATTTGGAAATAAATAAATTGTAATTATATTTCAAAAAGCACAGTTATTGGACAAATTTTTTAGTTAATGGAAACCGAAATTACAGTTATTGGACAAGCAACAAAAATAAAAGAGAAATGCAAGTTAAATTTTTTTTTCAAATTAAATCATATAGTTTATCTACTGATTAATCACTTTGGTCTCCATTATCATCAGTTTCTACATTGTAACAAATATGACATACACATAAGTTATCAGGGATATGAATTGGATGGCTTTTTGGAATACATCTTGCATGGAAAAATGATTTCCATTGTGAATATTCGACTTTATTCTTCATTTTCATTGTCATTTCACATATTATAGAAATGACGAATTTTTTAATTTTTTTAAAAATGTCTTTGGCGGGTACAGTTATTAGACACCTTCTAAAAAAATACTTAGTTTACATTTATTGTTTTAAAATCAACAACATAATGTAATGGAATTCAAGTACTGATATACTAATTAACATTAACAATTAAATACTAATAAACTAATTCACAATAGCCTCTAATAAATGTATTATCTCTTGTGAATTCCTTAACAAATTTCGTGTCCACCAAGAAACTTTTCATCATATGTCAGAAATATTTTATTTTAAACATTGTCGTTGTGCGGTCGGTAAAGACGATATTAACAATGGTTAGTATATAGTAGGGTGACTTCTATTTAAAATATTCATAACTTTTTACCTAAGGATATGCTTATTTTTGCCACATTACTACCACCTTGTCCAATTACTGTCGGTGTCCCATAACTGTCTGGTTTCCCCTAATAAACTTCGTTACTAAATAATAGAATAACAGGTAGACCTGACATTATTTTCAAATACATTTTGGCACTAACTGAACGGTATTAATTTTTCGCTGTATACAACAATACAAAGAAGTAAATATTTTTAATAAAAAAAATATGAATGATGAGAATGAATTAATACACACGTAATAAAATTTTAGAGAGTCTAATACCGATACCAGTCAGTCAGATTCATTAATATTTTACAGAAACATCTGTTATTTTCTAAAAATCAGCCTCCGTATGTTTTGCGTTTTAAATAATTATTTATACTTTCCTGATTTTTTTTGTGTATTTTAATTAAAAATAATTTATCAGCTTTCCGATATTTAAGAGTATGGTCAATTTATAAACTCTTCTAAATAATCCACGTTGATGTAGAAATATAACATAACACTATGAACTTACTATGAAGAGTGTAAAATTCCCATATAATTACGTTTATATAGATCAGAGGAAGGCCCACTTCGACTTGAATGCTTTATTTTTATTAAATTGATTGTGTGTCTGACATTCGGCCTCAGGTATCTGATATTCGGTTTAAATTGTTCATAGACCTTTTTAATTTTAATTTTCACACTTTCATTTTTTTTCATAGAAATGAGATCACTTAGGCGTATGTGTGACAAATCCATTTATAAGTAATTGGATATATTAGGAAATAATGTAAAACTGATTGGGCATGTTAAGCAAAAGAGTGAGGAAAGAATGGCAAGAAAAATATATGACGGCACCAGAAAGAGAGGACGACCGCGGAAAACGTGGCATGAGCAGATTAACCAGATACTGGAGGACAGTCCTGTAAGGAGCATCAACAATCGTCGAACTTCTATACGAAGATGTATGAATGTGGATAAGGCGATAGTTGGGCGACAGGACAGTGTGGCGCTCTATCCTCTCTGCCTACCCCCGCGGGGTAGCGGCGTTATGGTAAGTAAGGAATTGCTTTCTAAAGGAGCAGTGACAGGACCAAAAACTGATTTTTATTATGCACTAATTGGATTAAAACAAATTTAGATTAGGTACTTCAAACATCTCTACATTCAAATTCAATTTATATTTTCTGAGGAAAAAACTATTTTTAACCGATTAATTTAGTTACGGCAAACGGTTCGCAAAATGAACGATGGAAAATTGCGCGACGACATTCGTGCGAGATACGAATCTCTCTCGGCGTGTTAAGTATCGAATAATGGTTATTGGGGATGCGTGGGAGCTGGAAATTGAAATGGGACCCTGCCAAGGGAAGTGTGAAATTGCTACGGAGCTTTTTACTATAAAAGCCTCGATTTTATTCCAGAGAGGCACAGTTCTCAGTCGCTCTCCCGACATAGTGGACATAAGTTACTGAAGTTACTTAACTATCGGTAGTACAAACAGGAAAATATAAAAATATTCATAGTATTTCGGTGATATTCTCAACATGTACAGAGATACTTGGGTGACTGTCGGAGCCCTTTTCCTGCTTGTCGTTCATCCTTCGCAGAGTTTCATAGAGAGCGTGTGCGATGGTATCGAGACGAATGAACAAATCTGCCAGAAGTCTGAGAAGGGAAACAAAGGTAACGACATCCTGATACAGGCAAAGGAAAATGCCGTGAAGAATGACATCGGATTGAAGGAAACTCGTGTCGTTCTTTCCAGATACCATCTCGGAACAGAAAATAGCAGAATATATAGGGAAAGAAATTCAGAGGATTCATCAGCCACACGAGAATCTAATCAGCGACAAAAGCTTGCACAGGAATCACGGAGGTCTGGATTTTCCAGACAAAATTCCGATTTCAATCGATACGATCAAGGAAGGCGGCTCATCGAATTGACAGGACGTTTGGTATATCGGGAAAATAGGCAAAGTCGTGCCGCCGAATCGCGAACAAGAATCAATCGCATGACTTCTCGTGTTGAAAGTCGCGATGCGGTCTCGCGGATCCGAAATGATCAGATCAGGAAACCTACCATTGAATCAATTCGCCAACAGAGAATAATAAATCAGGTCTCCACCGGTCAAATGGCAATACGTCGCGATGTCAGGGATGAAAATCGAAGCATGGCACTCCGAGTTGTGGACCGTAACACGGAGAATCGTAAATCCGTGAGCGAACTAAATGATGGAGATCGAGTCCGACAAACCCGCTCCTCAAATCGTCAGGAATCTCGAGAAATTTCCCAAACCAATCGACGGATGTCACCGATGAATTATCGATCCGAAGGTGAAAGCGCTAATCGCGCAACCGAAAACCGAAATGCCCTAGACAGAAAAGTTCGCGTTCAATCTGTCGACCGCCGTCAATCTACAAATATTGAGCGACGTATCTCAAACAGAGTAGCGGAAATCCGACACACAGAACGGCAAGACCATCATCTAGTAAGAGAATCGAGGCAGGAGGGATCTATCCGAACTAAGCGGGAAATATCCAATGAACACGATTCACATCGTATGGATGAAAGAAAAATTGGAAATCGATTAGTGAGGGAGAACCGAGAGAGAGAATCAAGATTAAGCGTTGAAAGACGTAACACGCAACGTGAAGATCGAGAAAAAATCGACCGTAGATCTAGTGAAGCATCCACGCTTCGTCGTGAACGATTAGACGTCAGGCGTGTAAATACTGGTGCCAACATTTTCGACAATACCCGGGGGGCTTTAAACGAAAGAACAAATACAATGAGGCTAATTTCACGTAACTTCGAAAGTACGAGGAGGATTTCTGGTGATCGATCGGTAAGGGAAAATCGAGAACGAGAATTTTCGATAAGCGTTGACAGACGTAACGCGCAACCAGCCGAACGCAGATCTATAACCACCGCATCCATTATTCGTCGGGAACGCTCAGGGGAAAGGCGCGTCGCTGACAATACACGACGAGTATCAAATGAAAGGAGGAGTGAAGAGAGGCGAATCTCTAAGAACCAACTCGAAGATGCGAGGATTTCTGGTGACCGATTAGTGAGAGATAACCAAGAACGAGAATCACGAACAAATATCGAAAGAAGGAATACACGTAACGATAGGGAACTGGTCGAACGTAGACACTCTCCCGATTCGTCCACCATCAAACGTGAACGCTTGGATGAAAAGCGCGTAAAAAGTATCACGGACAGCAGCCGGCAGGTTTCAAACGAAAGAAGAGAAAGTAGTCGCATCTCACATAACCGACTCGAAGATGCCAGGAGGGTTTCTGGTGATCGATTGGTAAGGGAGAATCGAGGACAAAAATCAAGGCTAAGCGTTGAAAGACGCAACACTAATCATGATGATAGGGAACACGTCGTACGCGAATCCCTTACTGCTGCATCCATGACTCGTCGCGTACGCTCAAATGATAGGCGCGTGAACGATGACCAGCATATCGCGGACAATAACCCACAGATTTTAAATGAAAGAAGGAATGAAGAGAGACGCATCACACAAAACCGTCTTGAAGACACACGGAGGATTTCTAATGAGCGCCGGGTTAAGGAAAGCCGAGAACGACAATCTAGGCTAAGCGTTGAAAGACGCAACACAAACCGAAATGATCGGGAACAAACTGAAAGTACCAAAGACAATACCTCTCAGGTCTCAAATGAGAGGAGTGAAGAAAGGCGCATCACACAAAACCGTTTTGAAGACACACGGAGGATTTCTAATGAGCGCCGGGTTAAGGAAAGCCGAGAACGACAATCTAGGCTAAGCGTTGAAAGACGCAACACAAACCGAAATGATCGGGAACAAACTGAAAGTGCCAAAGACAATACCTCTCAGGTCTCAAATGAGAGGAGTGAAGAAAGGCGCATCACACAAAACCGTTTTGAAGACACACGGAGGATTTCTAATGAGCGCCAGGTTAAGGAAAGCCGAGAACGACAATCTAGGCTAAGCGTTGAAAGACGCAACATAAACCGAAATGATCGGGAACAAACTGAAAGTGCCAAAGACAATACCCCTCAGGTCTCAAATGAGAGGAGTGAAGAAAGGCGCATCTCACAAAACAGTCTTGATGCTACAAGGATCTCCAGTGACCGATTGGTGAGGGAGAGCCGAGAAAAACAATCTAGGCTAAGTGTCGAAAGGCGTAACACAGAACGAGCTAATCGGGAACTGTTGCAATGCAGATCTCTTACGGATGCATCACGTGTCACCGCCAATACCAGGGATGTCAAGAATGTTCGCTCTCGAACAGTCGAAGGTGATTCTCGAATTATCCGATTAAACGAGCGCAGGATGATCAACACCGAGCGCGATTCCAGCACTCTCCGGAGCGTGTCCGAGAGAAGGATAACAGGTGCTCCATCCAATGTTCCTTTCAGGAGCCAAGCCAAAACCCCGGAACAAACGGAACAATATACTTCTATGATGATTCTGAAGGAAATCAATAATCAAACTCTGATCAACCTGGCAGTACAACTTTTGAAGGCATTCTTCATTTTTACCCTATTCTTACAAATAGCAAGCACACACAAGGACTCAAAGATGGTGTCTGGGTAAGCGAAATATTTTGAGATATTTATTAAGAAAGAAATGAGAAAATTTAATTAAAAACATTGGTTTTTACATTACTTGGTATTGACATAGGCAAATTCAAGCAAATAATTCTTGTCCACAGGTTCTTGCAGTCCATTCAAAATTGGAGCCAAATGGTCAAAATCAAAGTGGATTGAATATGTACACATTTACCCGCATCTGAGGATCTCTACATTCTGCTGATATGGCTTGAACAATGTTTGACCGAGTGATATATAGATAATATTATAAATTTAATATAATTATTATAAAGATCATTATGAATCGTTATGTTTAAAAAATATATAGTAGTAATGTATTTTAATATTAACTAACATATATACAACATGCATAAAATATCCTAATAGTATATAACATATGAACCAATATTTTCATGTATTTAGACAGTTTTTATATTGTTAAAATACAAATTCCTTGAAAGCATTGAGATTTCAACAAAGATTTATTTATTTTTTATTTAATAGATAATACATATAATTTCTTTTATAACAATAATAACTTGCAAATATTAACAATCAAATTATTTTTATATGTTATACCTCACCAAAAAGAATTTATATTCTTGTGTGATGAGGGATTTTTCAGTATGTATATCAGAGAAGATCTTTCAATATGTTAATAAACTCAAACAAAGTACCTACTTAAACATGGACACTTGTTTTTTGTAAAAGTATTATACTCACATGTTATATACAGGAAATTGATAAACTCATCTCAAAATATATATTTATATTGAGTAGGAATATCACTGTTATAATTATAAGCATTTAATGTATAAGAAAATAAAACAAATATAATGTAAGTAATATATAATTTTAAGTACTTAATGAACATTTATTTTAAATACAAATAAATTCGTCTGAATGCAAATTAATTTACTTTATTTTAAAATTAATTTTAATATTTCCACCTTATTGAGCTTTTTAGGTAACACAAAGGAAAGCTGTAACTTAAAGAGCTTTGCAAATATTACCACGATGTACAGTCTGTTCAAACCTTTAATAGAGATGATTTAAGTATGAGTAACAGGATGTTTGCAAAGAAATATTTTTTAATAAACGTATATTTTTAAAATAATAATTAGGTATCTATTTATGAGACAACATTTAAAACATACAAAACAACATACGTACATTCCTGCCTTGATAATAAGTCGAAAATGTTAAAGCAACCATGACCTAATATCAATAGTTATGGAGATATGTAATATCACAGTTAGCATTTTTTACATTATTTTTTAATTATTTTTTATAAAAAGTTGAACCATCATTACGGAAGGGGTGTTCAGTGAGCACCATAGGCATGATTTTTATTGAAATATACAGGGTTATTTGTAAAACATTAATAACCTCGCAGGACTATATTCCTGCCTTGATTGTAAGAATTTGTTAGGTGGTGAGATAGGACTTTTAATCTATCCTACATAATTTTATAACAAAACTACGAGACACCGAGACGCACGCCAGTAGGACATCGTGAAGTACTATAAAACTAAAACAATTATGTACTATACTATATATATATAGTACTATAAAACTAAAACAATTATTACATACCTACTTTAAAAAATTGATATAGAATAATTGATAATATAAATAATGTAAATGAAAATAAGTTAATTTTTACTCCCTTTTTTTAACTGTAGCGTCTGCTTGTCTGCCGAAAAAACTTTGAATCGATTTTAACCCTTTTTCTGTGATCCAATCGAGCTGTAACTTTTCAGACAGACTCGTGGCGACGATAAAAATGATCTAACAATTTTTCGTTTAAAAAAATGCAATAATTATAGTATTATTTTGGATTTTTCGAAATTATTTATTACTCCCTTTCGTAGCGTCGCCCGACTCGAGCCCGACCCGTGGAGTAAGCGCGAAACCTGTTTCAACTAGTAAATGAGAAAGGGAGTATAATAAAAACTTGTTTTTTATGGGTTAGTTTTTTATATTCTAACTAGTGACCCGGCCCGGCTTCGCCCGGTTCAGTTTTGTCCACGTCTTATTTTTTTAAACTCGTCATATCTTCTAAGATATTTAATTTAATGATTTGGTGTAAAGAATAAATTGGATCTGCGGTAAATGCTTAAGGTTAATAAGATGTTTAATTTGATAAGGACTAATAATGAATTGGTCAAAATTGCTGGAGAGTTAACCATTATCTTAGTTATACATTTGATTTTATTATTTTATTTATTTTCCCGACTCGATTCACTAATACCGTTAATGCTTAGTCGCTATATAAGTTAGGGCAATTTTAGATATACTTAAATCTTCCTGATGAAATGCAGATCATAATAGTAAATACCGCATACAAATTCGTTTAGTGGTTCTCGAGATTAGCGCGGTCATACAGACGGACAGACGCTTGCCGAGGAACTTATTTTATACTATACGAGTATATTAATAATAATTTCAAACAGAAGTCCACATAATTAACATTATTTATTAAAAATAGTGTCATTGCTATATTTATCAAATAATAATATCCAATAATAATCAAAATAATAGTCTAACTGGAAATTCGCTATTTGAACGTGACTTTTATAATAATCATTTTGAATTTCTACTTATTTTTTTATATATAATTATTTTAACTTTTCTTTTAAAAAATATTCATACAAAAATTATATATATTTCACGTAAAATTATAATTACCTTCGTTACTAAATAATAGACAAAGATAGACCTGACATTTTTATTTTAAATTTGGCACCAACTACATAGCAAATTTTTTTCGCTGTATTACAACTAAGTAATAAAATATTTTTAGTAAAAAAATTGTGACTGTAGCTCAAGTTCTCAGTTTTTGTCCCCACTTCGATGCATACATATTTTAAAAACAAAAATATAATATAAAAAAAACTCAGAATCGAAAATATCTTGCATTTTTTTTAATGTTAAGACCGAGTACCAGAAAAAGCTGTATGAATGTAGGTACATTATTGTATTCATTCCTTTGTGATTTTTTTTCTGTAATCCACATGATAATCAAATACTGTTGGAGGAATTTTCTTATCAATTTAATACGCGTAATAAAATGTTAGAAAGTCTAATGCTGATACCAGTCACTGACTGACCAGTCAGTGACTGGTATGGTAATGGTATTATACTTTGGTCAATCAGATATATTTATTAAACGTAGTGTCATAGCGTGTCACAGCTATATTTAATAAAAAATAAGTCTAACTAGAAGTTCCCTATATGAACTTGACTTTGTTAAAATCATTTTGAATTACTGCTTATTTTTTAAACATATTATTACTCTTCAATATACAATTATTTTATCTATAAATATAAAAATATTCATGAAATAAAAAAATATAAATTACAAATACAATCAAACATAATAATTTTGTTGCTGAAATTAACTTAGCTTGACACGCAATCAGTACGCGGCATATGTTGCGTGGTCACACAAGGCAAGTCGTTATTATTATTTCCCGTGATTTTTCACGGGTGTACGGCTAGTTATAATTAACTTCCATTACTAAATAATAGACAAAGGTATTGACATTTTCAATATATACTTTGGCACTAACTGTGTAGTATTCATTTTTCACCATATACAATAAAGTAGTAAATAGTTTGATAAAAAAAAATGAAATAAAATGTTAGAAAGATTAATACCAATACAGTCAGTCAGATTCATTAATATTTTTGTAGAAACATCTGTTTTTAGGCCGTATTCCGAAAATAGCAATATTGGATCTTAAGTTGGTTATCCCCACACTTTATAGACGAGAATAAAAATATAAAATAAACGAGATGTGTGTATACGTCAGTATTCAGTGTTAGTTGTACTCAAATAAGAAGATTTGTATATTTTCACGTATGTCCGGTGTCTGCAATGCCTTTAGAAAAGGGATTGATTTCTGCGATGCCTTCTTATACAGGCAATCTGGTCCAACAGAGCTTCAAACGGATTACCGAAGTACCTATCGCAAACGTGACCTCACAATTCTCATATTTCGACTAAAATTACATTAAATACGTACTTACTAATGCTACGTATTATACTGAAGCTTATAGAAAAAAGATTATTTCATATGCACTTATTAATTTTTTCTCAGAGAGCGTCCTAATGTAAAATTATGGAAAAATTGTCACTGTCGCGTTGGACTCGTATTTATTTTTTGACGTCTCGTCCGTCATGTACACCTTTTTCCCTCTCTTTCTCTCAAGTAAAAACTGAAAGAAACAAACACCTGCTTTTTATTCTTGTCTATTAAGCATTGGGATAACAATCTTAAGATCCCAATATTGCTATGTTCAGAATATGGCTGATTTTCCAAAAATCAGCCTCCATATGTTTAGCGTTTTAAATAATTATTTATATTTTTCTGATTTCTTTTGTGTATATTAATTGAAAAATATTTATCAGCTTTCTGATATACCTATAAGAAAATGGCCAATTGATAGACTCTTCTAAATAATCCACGTTGATGTAGAAATATAACACTATGAAGAGTGTAAAGTTCCCCCCGATTACATAGATCAGAGGAAGGCGCACTTCGGCTTGAATGCTATATTTCTATTAAATTGATCTAGCGTCTGACATTCGGCCTCAGGTATCTGATATTCGGTTTAAATT
>JADDOH010018404.1:0-10371 GCA_016648135.1 Agrypnia vestita
TTTTATGAGAAACACATAACGCTAATTGTCTCATTTTGACCAGCAAACTTCTTACTAGGACCGAAAAAATATTGAATTTTTTTATTGCATTGCCAGCAACGAACTTTGCTGGATGCACACTGTGAAAATAAATTAAAAATTTCAATGCCTTTGGTCACAATCTTCAATTTTGTGAGAAAAACATAACGCTAATTGTCTCACTTGGACCAGCAAATTTCTTACTTGGACCGCAAAAAATTTTGTTTTTTTTTATTGCGTTGCCAGCAATGGAGTTTGCTGGATGCACAATGAGAAAATGAAGTTAAAATTTCAATGCCTTTTTTCACAATCTTCAATTTTGTGAGAAACAAATAACGCTAATTTTATCACTTGGACCAGCAAATTTCTTTCTTGGACCGCAAAAAATAGTGTTTTTTTTTATTGCGTTGCCACCAATGGAAGTTGCTGGATCCACACTGTGAAAATGAAGTTTAAATATAATCGCGTTTGGTCACAATCTTCAATTTTATGAGAAACATATAACGCTAATTGTCTCACTTGGACCAGCAAATTTCTTTCTAGGACCGCAAAAAATATTGAATTTTTTATTGCCTTGCCAGCAATGAATACTGGTGGATGCACACTGTGAAAATGAAGTTTAAATTTCATCGCGTTTGGTCACAATCTTCAATTTTGTGAGAAACACATAACGCTAATTTTCTCAATTGGACCAGCAAATTTCTTTCTAGGACCGCAAAAAATATTGAATTTTATTATTGCATTGCCAGCAACGAAAATTGCTGGATTCACACTGTGAAAAAGAACTTTCAATTTCCTCGCGTTTGGTAACAATCTTCAATTTTGTGAGAAACACATAACGCTAATTTTCTCACTTTGACCAGCAAATTTCTTACTAGGACCGCAGAAAATAATGAATTTTTTTATTGCATTGCCAGCAATGGATGTTGCTGGATGCACACTGTGAAAATAAACTTTAAATTTCATCGCGCTTGGTCACAATCTTCAATTTTGTGAAAAGCACATAACGCTAATTTTCTCATTTGGACCAGCAAATTTCTTACTAGGACCGCATAAAATATTGAATTTTTTTATTGCGTTGCCAGCAACTGAAGTTGCTGGATGCACACTGTGAAAATGAACTTTAAATATAATCGCGTTTGGTCACAATCTTCAATTTGGGAGAAACTCATCACGCTAATTGTCTCAATTGGACCAGCAAATTTCTTACTAGGACCGCAAAAAATATTAAATTTTTTTACTGCATTGCCAGAAATGAATATTGATGGATGCACACTGTGAAAATGAAGTTTAAATTTCATCGCGTTTGGTCACAATCTTCAATTTTGTGAGAAACACATTACGCTAATTTTCTCACTTGGACCAGCAAATTTCTTACTAGGACCGAAAAAACTATTGAATTTTTTTATTGCATTGCCAGCAATGAACTTTGCTGGATGCACACTATGAAAATAAACTTTAAATATAATCGCGTTTGGTCACAATCTTAAATTTTGTGAGAAACACATTACGCTAATTTTCTCACTTGGACCAGCAAATTTCTTACTCGGACCGCAAAAAATATTGAAATTTTTTATTCCATTGCCAGCAATGGATTTTGCTGGATGCACACTGAGAAAATGAAGTTAAAATTTAAATTCCTTTTTTCACAATCTTCAATTTTGTGAGAAACACATAACGCTAATTTTATCACTTGGACCAGCAGTTTCTTACTTGGACCGCAAAAAATAGTGTTTTTTTTTATTGCGTTGCCAGCAATGGAAGTTGCTGGATGCACACTGTGAAAATGAAGTTTAAATTTAATCGCGTTTGGTCACAATCTTAAATTTTGTGAGAAACACATTACGCTAATTTTCTCACTTGGACCAGCAAATTTCTTACTCGGACCGCAAAAAATATTGAAATTTTTTATTCCATTGCCAGCAATGGATTTTGCTGCATGCACACTGAGAAAATGAAGTTAAAATTTAAATTCCTTTTTTCACAATCTTCAATTTTGTGAGAAACACATAACGCTAATTTTATCACTTGGACCAGCAATTTCTTACTTGGACCGCAAAAAATATTGTTTTTTTTTATTGCGTTGCCAGCAATGGAACTTGCTGGATGCACACTGTGAAAATGAAGTTTAAATTTCATCGCGTTTGGTCACAATCTTCAATTTTGTGAGAAACACATAACGCTAATTTTCTCAATTGGACCAGCAAATTTCTTTCTAGGACCGCAAAAAATATTGAATTTTATTATTGCATTGCGAGCAACGAAAATTGCTGGATGCACACGGTGAAAATGAAGTTTCAATTTCATCGCGTTTGGTAACAATCTTCAATTTTGTGAGAAACACATAACGCTAATTTTCTCACTTGGACCAGCAAATTTCTTAATAGGACCGAAAAAAATATTGAATTTTTTATTGCATTGGCAGCAATAAACCTTACTGGATGCAAACTGTGAAAATGAACTTTAAATATAATCGCGTTTGGTCACAATCTTCAATTTTGAGAGAAACACATCACGCTAATTGTCTCACTTGGACCAGCAAATTTCTTACGAAGACCGAAAAATATTGAATTTTTTTATTGCATTGCCAGCAATAGACCTTGCTGGATGCACAATGTGAAAATGAACTTTAAATATAATCGCGTTTGGTCACAATCTTCAATTTTGTGAGAAACACATAACGCTAATTTTCTCAATTGGACCAGCAAATTTCTTACTAGGACCGAAAAAAATATTGAATTTTTTTATTGCATTGCCAGCAATGGACCTTGCTGGATGCACACTGTGAAAATGAAGTTTTAATTTAATCGCGTTTGGTCACAATCTTCAATTTTGTGAGAAACACATAACGCTAATTTTCTCAATTGGACCAGCAAATTTCTTTCTAGGACCGCAAAAAATATTGAATTTTTTTATTGCATTGCCAGCAACGAAAATTGCTGGATGCACACGGTGAAAATGAAGTTTCAATTTCATCGCGTTTGGTAACAATCTTCAATTTTGTGAGAAACACATAACGCTAATTTTCTCACTTGGACCAGCAAATTTCTTACCAGGACCGCAAAAATTATTGAATTTTTTTATTGCATTGCCAGCATTGCACCTTGCTGGATGCACATTTTTAAAAATGAAACTTAAATTTCATCGCGTGTGGTCACAATCTTCAATTTTGTGAGAAACACATAACGCTAATTTTCTCACTTGGACCAGCAAATTTCTTACCAGGACCGCAAAAATTATTGAATTTTTTTATTGCATTGCCAGCATTGCACCTTGCTGGATGCACACTTTTAAAATTGAAGCTTAAAATTCATCGCGTTTGGTCTCAATCTTCAATTTTATGAGAAACACATAACGATAATTTTCTCACTTGGACCAGCAAATTTCTTACCAGGACCGCAAAACTTATTGAAATTTTTTATTGCATTGCCAGCAATGGACGTTGCTGAATGCACACTGTGAAAATGAAGTTTAAATTTAATCGCATTTGGTCACAATCTTCAATTTTGTGAGAAACACATAACGCTAATTTTATCACTTGGACCAGCAATTTTCTTAATAGGACCGGAAAAATTATTGAATTTTTTTATAGCATTGCTAGCAATGGACCTTGCTGGATGCACACTGTGAAAATGAAGTTTTAATTTAATCGCGTTTGGTCACAATCTTCAATTTTGTGAGAAACACATAACGCTAATTTTCTCACTTGGACCAGCAAATTTCTTAATAGGACCGGAAAAATTAATGAATTTTTTTATTGCATTGCCAGCATCGCACCTTGTTGGATGCACACTGGTTAAAATAAAGCTTAAATTTCATCGCGCTTGGTCTCAATCTTCAATTTTATGAGAAACACATAACGCTAATTTTCTCACTTGGACCAGCGAATTACTTACTAGGACCGCAAAAATTATTAAATTTTTTTATTGCATTGCCAGCATCGCACCTTGCTGGATGCACTCTGTTTAAATGAAGCTTAAATTTCATCGCGTTTGGTCTCAATCTTCAATTTTATGAGAAACACATAACGATAATTTTCTCACTTGGACCAGCAAATTTCTTACCAGGACCGCAAAACTTATTGAAATTTTTTATTGCATTGCCAGCAATGGACGTTGCTGGATGAACACTGTGAAAATGAAGCTTAAATTTAATCGCGTTTGGTCACAATCTTCAATTTTGTGAGAAACACATAACGCTAATTTTCTCACTTGGACCAGCAAATTTCTTACCAGGACCGGAAAAATTATTGAATTTTTTTATAGCATTGCTAGCAATGGACCTTGCTGGATGCACACTGTGAAAATGAAGTTTAAATTTAATCGCGTTTGGTCACAATCTTCAATTTTGTGAGAAACACATAACGCTAATTTTCTCACTTGGACCAGCAAATTTCTTACCAGGACCGCAAAAATTAATGAATTTTTTTATTGCATTACCAGCATCGCACCTTGCTGGATGCACACTGGTTAAAATAAAGCTTAAATTTCATCGCGCTTGGTCTCAATCTTCAATTTTATGAGAAACACATAACGCTAATTTTCTCACTTGGAACAGCGAATTACTTACTAGGACCGCAAAAATTATTAAATTTTTTTATTGCATTGCCAGCATCGCACCTTGCTGGATGCACTCTGTTTAAATGAAGCTTAAATTTCATCGCGTTTGTTCACAATCTTCAATTTTGTGAGAAACACATAACGCTAATTTTCTCACATGGACCAGCGAATTTCTCACTAGGACCGCAAAAATTATTGAATTTTTTAATTGCCTTGCCAGCATCGCACCTTGCTGGATGCACACTGTTAAAATAAAGCTTAAATTTTATCGCGTTTGGTAACAATCTTCATTTTTGTGAGAAACACATAACGCTAATGTTCTCACTTGGACCAGCGAATTTCTCACTAGGACCGCAAAAACTATTAAATTTTTTTATTGCATTACCAGCATTGCACCTTGCTGGATGCACTCTTATAAAAATGAAGCTTAAATTTCATCGAGTTTGGTCTCAATCTTCAATTTTATGAGAAACACATTACGCTAATTTTCTCACTTGGACCAGCAAATTTCTTACCAGGACCGCAAAAATTATTGAATTTTTTTATTGCATTGCCAGCAATGGACGTTGCTGGATGCGCACTGTGAAAATGAACTTTAAATTTAATCGCGTTTGGTCACAATCTTCAATTTTGTGAGAAACACATAACGCGAATTTTCTCACTTGGACCAGCAAATTTCTTACTAGTACCGAAAAAACTATTACATTTTTTTATTGCATTGCCAGCAGTGCACCTTGCTGGATGCACACTGTTAAAATGAAGTTTAAGTTTAATCGCGTTTGGTCACAATCTTCAATTTTGTGAGAAACACATAACGCTAATTTTCTCACTTGGACCAGCAAATTTCTTACCAGGACCGCAAAAATTATTGAATTTAATTATTGCATTGCCAGCAATGAACCTTGTTGAATGCACACTGTGAAAATGAGCTTTAAATTTAATCGCGTTTGGTCACAATCTTCAATTTTGTGAGAAACACATAACGCGAATTTTCTCACTTGGACCAGCAATTTTCTTAATAGGACCGGAAAAATTATTGAATTTTTTTATAGCATTGCTAGCAATGGACCTTGCTGGATGCACAATCTGAAAAAGAAGTTTAAATTTAATCACGTTTGGTCACAATCTTCAATTTTGTGAGAAACACATAACGCTAATTTTCTCACTTGGACCAGCAAATTTCTTACCAGGACCGCAAAAATTATTGAATTTAATTATTGCATTGCCAGCAATGAACCTTGTTGGATGCACAATCTGAAAAAAAGTTTAAATTTAATCACGTTTGGTCACAATCTTCAATTTTGTGAGAAACACATAAAGATAATTTTCTCACTTGGACCAGCAAATTTCTTACCAGGACCGCAAAAATTATTGAATTTTTTTATTGCATTGCCAACAATGGACCTTGTTGGATGCACACTGTGAAAAAGAACTTTAAACTTCATCGCTTTTGGTCACAATCTTCAATTTTGTGAGAAACACATAACGCTAATTTTCTCACTTGGACCAGCGAATTTCTCACTACGACCGCAAAAATTATTGAATTTTTTTATAGCATTGCTAGCAATGGACCTTGCTGGATGCACACTGTGAAAATGAAGTTTAAATTTAATCGCGTTTGGTCACAATCTTCAATTTTGTGAGAAACACATAACGCTAATTTTCTCACTTGGACCAGCAAATTTCTTACCAGGACCGCAAAAATTATTGAATTTAATTATTGCATTGCCAGCAATGAACCTTGCTGGATGCACAATCGGAAAAAGAAGTTTAAATTTAATCACGTTTGGTCACAATCTTCAATTTTGTGAGAAACCCATAACGCTAATTTTCTCACTTGGACCAGCAAATTTCTTACCAGGACCGCAAAAATTATTGAATTTTTTTAATGCATTGCCAGCAATGGACCTTGCTGGATGCACACTGTGAAAAAGAACTTTAAACTTCATCGCGTTTGGTCACAATCTTCAATTTTGTGAGAAACACATAACGCGAATTTTCTCACTTGGACCAGCAATTTTCTTAATAGGACCGGAAAAATTATTGAATTTTTTTATAGCATTGCTAGCAATGGACCTTGCTGGATGCACACTGTGAAAATGAAGTTTAAATTTAATCGCGTTTGGTCACAATCTTCAATTTGTGAGAAACACATAACGCTAATTTTCTCACTTGGACCAGCAAATTTCTTACCAGGACCTCAAAAATTAATGAATTTTTTATTGCATTGCCAGCATTGCACCTTGCTGGATGCACACTGGTTAAAATAAAGCTTAAATTTCATCGCGCTTGGTCTCAATCTTCAATTTTATGAGAAACACATAACGCTAATTTTCTCACTTGGACCAGCAAATTTCTTACTAGGACCGCAAAAATTATTGAATTTTTTTATTGCATTGCCAGCATCGCAACTTGCTGGATGCACACTGTTAAAATAAAGCTTAAATTTCATCGTCTTTGGTCACAATCTTCAATTTTTTGATAAACACATAACGCTTATTTTCTCACTTAGACCAGCGAATTTCTCACTAGGACCGTAAAAACTATTAAATTTTTTTATTGCATTACCAGCATTGCACCTTGCTGGATGCACACTTTTAAAATTGAAGCTTAAATTTAATCGCGTTTGGTCACAATCTTCAATTTTGTGAGAAACACATAACGCTAATTTTCTCACTTGGACCAGCGAATTTCTCACTAGGACCGTAAAAACTATTAAATTTTTTTATTGCATTACCAGCATTGCACCTTGTTGGATGCACTCTTTTAAAAATGAAGCTTAAAATTCGTCGCGTTTGGTCTCAATCTTCAATTTTATGAGAAACACATAACGATAATTTTCTCACTTGGACCAGCAAATTTCTTACCAGGACCGCAAAACTTATTGAAATTTTTTATTGCATTGCCAGCAATGGACGTTGCTGAATGCACACTGTGAAAATGAAGTTTAAATTTAATCGCGTTTGGTCACAATCTTCAATTTTGTGAGAAACACATAACGCTAATTTTCTCACTTGCACCAGCAAATTTTTTACCAGGACCGCAAAAATTAATGAATTTTTTTATTGCATTGCCAGCATCGAACCTTGCTGGATGCACACTGGTTAAAATAAAGCTTAAATTTCATCGCCTTTGGTCACAATCTTCAATTTTGTGAGAAACATAATGCTAATTTTCTCACTTGGACCAGCGAATTTCTCACTAGGACCGCAAAAACTATTAAATTTTTTTATTGCATTGCCAGCATCGCTCCTTGCTGGATGCACACTGTTAAAATAAAGCTTAAATTTCATCGCCTTTGGTCACAATCTTCAATTTTATGAGAAACACATAACGATAATTTTCTCACTTGGACCAGCAAATTTCTTACCAGGACCGCAAAAATTATTGAAATTTTTTATTGAATTGCCAGCAATGGACGTTGCTGGATGCACACTGTGAAAATAAAGTTTAAATTTAATCGCGTTTGGTCACAATCTTCAATTTTGTGAGAAACACATAACGCTAATTTTCTCACTTGGACCAGCAATTTTCTTAATAGGACCGGAAAATTATTGAATTTTTTATTGCATTGGCCGCAATAGACGTTGTTTGCTGCACACTATGAAAATGAAGCTTAAATTTCATCGCCTTTGGTCACAATCTTCAATTTTGTGAGAAACATAACGCTAATTTTCTCACTTGGACCAGCGAATTTCTCACTAGGACCGCAAAAACTATTAAATTTTTTTATTGCATTGCCAGCATCGCTCCTTGCTGGATGCACACTGTTAAAATAAAGCTTAAATTTCATCGCCTTTGGTCACAATCTTCAATTTTATGAGAAACACATAACGATAATTTTCTCACTTGGACCAGCAAATTTCTTACCAGGACCGCAAAAATTATTGAAATTTTTTATTGAATTGCCAGCAATGGACGTTGCTGGATGCACACTGTGAAAATAAAGTTTAAATTTAATCGCGTTTGGTCACAATCTTCAATTTTGTGAGAAACACATAACGCTAATTTTCTCACTTGGACCAGCGAATTACTTACTAGGACCGCAAAAATTATTGAAATTTTTTATTGCATTGCCCGCAATAGACGTTGTTAGATGCACACTATGAAAATGAAGTTTAAATTTAATCGCGTTTGGTCACAATCTTCAATTTTGTGAGAAACACATAACGCTAATTTTCTCACTTGGACCAGCAATTTTCTTAATAGGACCGGAAAATTATTGAATTTTTTGGAGCATTGCTAGCAATGGACCTTGCTGGATGCACACTTTGAAAATGAAATTTAAATTTAATCGCGTTTGGTCAAAATCTTCAATTTTGTGAGAAACACATAACGCCAATTTTCTCACGTGGACCAGCAAATTTCTTACCAGGACCGCAAAAATTATTGAATTTTTTTATTGCATTGCCAGCATCGCACCTTGCTGGATGCACACTGTTAAAATAAAACTTAAATTTCATCGCGCTTGGTCACAATCTTCAATTTTGTGAGAAACCATAACGATAATTTTCTCACTTGGACCAGCGAATTTCTCACTAGGACCGCAAAAATTATTGAATTTTTTAATTGCCTTGCCAGCATCGCACCTTGCTGGATGCACACTGTTAAAATAAAGCTTAAATTTTATCGCGTTTGGTAACAATCTTCATTTTTGTGAGAAACACATAACGCTAATGTTCTCACTTGGACCAGCGAATTTCTCACTAGGACCGCAAAAACTATTAAATTTTTTTATTGCATTACCAGCATTGCACCTTGCTGGATGCACTCTTATAAAAATGAAGCTTAAATTTCATCGAGTTTGCTCTCAATCTTCAATTTTATGAGAAACACATTACGCTAATTTTCTCACTTGGACCAGCAAATTTCTTACCAGGACCGCAAAAATTATTAAATTTTTTTATTGCATTGCCAGCAATGGACGTTGCTGGATGCGCACTGTGAAAATGAACTTTAAATTTAATCGCGTTTGGTCACAATCTTCAATTTTGTGAGAAACACATAACGCGAATTTTCTCACTTGGACCAGCAAATTTCTTACTAGTACCGAAAAAACTATTACATTTTTTTATTGCATTGCCAGCAGTGCACCTTGCTGGATGCACACGGTTAAAATGAAGTTTAAGTTTAATCGCGTTTGGTCAGAATCTTCAATTTTGTGAGAAACACATAACGCTAATTTTCTCACTTGGACCAGCAAATTTCTTACCAGGACCGCAAAAATTATTGAATTTAATTATTGCATTGCCAGCAATGAACCTTGTTGGATGCACACTGTGAAAATGAGCTTTAAATTTAATCGCGTTTGGTCACAATCTTCAATTTTGTGAGAATCACATAAGGCGAATTTTCTCACTTGGACCAGCAATTTTCTTAATAGGACCGGAAAAATTATTGAATTTTTTTATAGCATTGCTAGCAATGGACCTTGCTGGATGCACACTGTGAAAATGAAGTTTAAATTTAATCGCGTTTGGTCACAATCTTCAATTTTGTGAGAAACACATAACGATAATTTTCTCACTTGGAGCAGCAAATTTCTTACCAGGACCGCAAAAATTATTGAATTTTTTTATTGCATTGCCAACAATGGACCTTGCTGGATGCACACTGTGAAAAAGAACTTTAAATTTCATCGCTTTTGGTCACAATCTTCAATTTTGTGAGAAACACATAACGCTAATTTTCTCACTTGGACCAGCGAATTTCTCACTACGACCGCAAAAATTATTGAATTTTTTTATAGCATTGCTAGCAATGGACCTTGCTGGATGCACACTGTGAAAATGAA
>JADDOH010018405.1:0-30989 GCA_016648135.1 Agrypnia vestita
CTGTCTAGGGCGAGTTTGTCGGGGATGCCTCTGTTATCGCATACGTTTCTGGGGAAGATTCACGCACTGAATCTTAATTACAATTTGCTGAGACAGAATCGGTTTCTTGAGTAAAACACGACTTTATTGTTACCGTTATTGACTCTAAAATTTATCTCTCCTGTCGTTTAATTAATCTAGCCGTTTTTTTCTTATCAAAACCTCTTATAACCATTTTCCTATCATTTATTTGATCCAACAAAAACTTCTCTCATTGATGTAAATATTCTTAGGTTTTAGACACGAACAAGATTCAAATGAAGTGCATTTACAAGCGGAAACGTCAAAAAGTTTCTCAGATGACTAAAAAACATTTCAATTTATTTTCAAAACTATCATTTCGTTTGTTTTTGGGGTATCTTTTCAAATTGAGATACTTTTCGAAATTGGATTTCACTAATTAAATAACTCGTTCCTTAGTTGCAACTGGAATCGAAGTTTTGGTCCAAATATTGTTGATCTCTTCGGATACAATCACATATATATCTGGTTTGGGTGGATATTTTCTATTATACGTGAATTTCAGGTCGTTCTTGACAAATAAAATAAATTAAATGACGCCCCTTATAGTTGGTAGCTGCTGATTGTCAAGTTCTTTGTATGGTCCGAACGTAGCAAAAGTAGTCTGACTACGCCTCGAGCTTCTTATTTAAAAATCACAAAATCCGCTTTTACTCCTGTAACAATCGCCATGGTACTTTTATGGCATAAAAATTATTTTGGCTACGAAGAAAACACTCGCGAGTCAAGTCAAAAAAGTCCTCAAAACAAGTTCAAACTTGAGGGTATTTGCAGGTTGAAACCCAACAAATTCGAAGTTGCTGGTAACGTGTTGTTGCATGCAAATCGAAACGTCATGTATGATTTACACCTAAATAGAATAAAAAGTTAATATTTTTTTGTATTTAGTTCAGGAGCCAAATTGAGGATAGCGAAATATCACCATAAAAATGACAATTTTTCAAAACTTTGTAGATCGGTAGAACCCTAAAGATATAGTTTTATTTTATTTTTAAAATTATTTTGGTAATCGTTCAATTACGCAAGTTTGAAGTGTTAAGATAAGCCAAAAAAAAAATTATCGGGACAGCCTAATGTATATGGCTCTGCGGAAATACTCTTCAGCAGATTGAGCAGGTTGGTTATTGGCCCTATGTATTTGTCTTGACACTATTCTGGGACATTTAATTTCTACATCTAGCTGCTCAGCTACTTCTTTAGCCTCTTCAAAAAGCTGTCGGTAAATTACGTTCGCATTTTCTCTTTTATTTTGTAGAACACTTATAGTATCATTAATAGCGTCCGCAGCTTTTTTTAAATCAATCGAGTTCGATTGCAGTATTCCGCTTAAAGATACAGTAGTACCTGAAAAATAAAAAAGTTAGTAAGTGACTGAATGTGAGTATGAGTATTTTAATTAGTGGTCCACCTAGGTCCTGGACCCAGCCCAGGGGGGGTCATGACCCCCATGACCCCCCCCCTGGATCCGCGCTTGCTACGAGGTGCAGATGATCTCGGGCCACGGGCAATATTTGAGCAAGCTTTTTGATCTGGGACTTGTGCGTGACCCGTGGTGTATCTGCGATCGAGTGAGACAGACGCCGGAGCATATTCACTAGAAATGTATCATCTATATATGGAGAGAATATGGTTAAGAACTTGGTGGGAATAGCTCATCGTTCGCCCCCGAGTAGCGATCTCCTGAGTTTTGAAAGAAACATCGGACTTTTCTGAGAGTTCATTAGAGTACGAGTCTCTCGCTGGAAGATGTTAGGAAGTCCGGCTGTCGGGGAGAGCTGAGAGAGTAATCTCTATGACGCTCTCTTGTAGTTTGTTGTTGGACAGAGTGAATCTTCTACTGGTCCATGGTCGCGGTAGTGGGACCAAAACATATTTGTGACGTCCTTTCTTCCCTTCTGGGAGTGGCTGTGAATACTATGGTTCCCTCTACTGCTTCTCTGTCTATCGGGCTATCGAGTAGCACGTATACATATTGTAAGATAATTAATATATTGTTTTTATTCTTGATATAAAGTCACGCAAAAATATTTTGTCATAGGACATATGCAAAATGAATTTAAAGCCGTTAATTAATCTCTCTCAAAGAAATTTTAATATGCACAAGTCCCAGATCAAAAAGCTTGCTCAGATGTTGCCCGTGGCCCGAGATCATCTGCATCTCGTAGTGATTCATGGCCGGAGGATCCCCTCTGCCTTTCATTTTCACAGCCACAGAGGAGAAGAAGGAGTGAGTCCACCTCCCTTGTGTGGCCGTGTCCCACTTTCTTACCATTTTTCAATCGTCACCAGCCGCATTCGCCAAAGTCTGAAGTCGGGAGTAGGTCTAAGATGGTTACCAGATGGTCCACCTCCATACCTCTCTTCAAAGAGCGGCGGGCCCACGTCTCCATTACTTCTAAGTCAACAGGACAACATTTTACAGCATAACATGAGTTCTTTCATCTAGTTAGGTTGGGTTATTAATTAAGTTATGTGCTCATTTCATGTGGTTTTTGTTTTGTAATACGTATTGTTCGTTCTATACTCACCAAGATGTACATAGAGGCTACTGCTGCTTTTGTCTTTGTGCTATTAGCTAATATCATTTTTATATGCACCAAACAAAATAATTACTAGACCGCGGAGAAGACGATATTATTTTGTTATTATCGAAGAAATGATGATTATAATATTTTAGTTGTAGTGCTGAAAATAGTAATAAACATACTTTTAATGTGATATTTTTTAAAACAACCTCACTCAAACACAGCTGGCGGCGCTCGCGCTACCTCGCAAGACCGAGCGAGGCGAGAGCGGGCGAGACGAGACGAGACGAGACGAGACGAGACGAGACGAGACGAGAGCATCATGCACTCAATCCCACTCAGCCATTCTCGGGGTGCCTCAGCGAGTGTACACAGCTGGCATTTAAACACTTAGATATTTGAAGCTTTCATAATACGTGAAAATTACTTTTTTAATTTTACATTTTCTTTTCGTAAAAAAATTATTGATAAAATGGCGGACGTTTTGCTGCATTGGCGAAATTAGGTTATAATATACTAAAAAGTAGTGATGGGTCCGCTCTGTACTCACTACAACAGTGTAGTACTACATTACATTAAAGTGTACACTTCACACCTTTTGATGTGTAGTGCACACTACAAACTACAAAGTTATTGAAAAACTTCAAAGTTATTGAAAGTACATATATATTTCAAATAGTACACTTCGTTTCAAAGCGAACACTACAAAGTATACACACTTTTACAGTATACACCGAAAGTACGAGTACATACTTCAAATAGTACATTGTGTATGTGAAATTTTTAGGAAGTCGATGTAGATTCGAAACAACCCCCCCTCCCCCCGCGAAATTTTTAGGAAGTCGATGTAGATAAATGAAGAAATTTTTGGAAATCGAAACAACCCCCCTCCCCCCGAACCCGGACCGAAAGAAGAAATCTTTTCGGCAACCTTTTTTTAGGTCGCTAAATGTTACTTTGTTAAAATAGTATAATTGATATTGTAATATAACACTACAATTACTTCACTTCATTAATACTACAATTACTTAATTACTTCACTTCATTAGCACTACAATTTTGTAGTACAATTACTTCATTACTTCATTTCAATTTCGTAGTATAGTCCGTCTAACTTATCTGAAGAATGGCCAAATTTGGAACTAACGACGCCATATTGGATTATCTACAGCTGACAGACCTTTGACGGACTTTGTTTACAGAGGGGTTCATGACTGTTTCGATAGTTTTTTAAGAAAATTTTAGACTGTCACCATGCCAAAAACCATTAAAAGCGGTGTTCGGGAAATAATCTTGAAAATGCACACGTTTTTTGTAGAGGAACAACGTCTAAAAGCCCCAATTATACCGTTTGATTTTGTTCATAGATGTATTGCCGCCAATTGCCGCCGCTTCAGGTTAGTGCTGCCATGCAGTTATAATGATTTTCCCATACTTAGTTTTTTATTTTACTATTATACAATTTCTTCAGGTATTCCTGAATCGGCAATTTACAAAATAGTTAAAGAAGGTAAAGCGGCCGTGGAAATGGGCATTAAAATATCTACACCCGGAAAAAAAAGAAAAAGGATAAGTGGAAAAATTGATATTGATGACTTTGATTTGGGAGTCATCAGGCGAAAGGTACATGATTTTTATACTTTTTAAGAAAGAGTTACCTACATTAAGTAAACTGCAAAAGGTATTGAAAGAAAACAAATTTTCAAGGATATCGTGAGATATAACGTAAATTACTGCATAAGCTAGGTTTTCGTTTTCGGAAGACTAAAAGTAACCGTAAGGTGCTTATAGAACTCAATGATATAATTAATATGTTTCATGAGAGCAAAATTCTTGTATGAATTAAGGAAGAATGAAACTTCTTTGAATCGGCGGCCAGTCATACATCTAGATGAAACATATATACATACCTCACACACAGCAGACAAATGTTGGCAAAGTGAAGATGTCGAAGGTGTATTCAAACACGTATCTAAAGGTCAGTGCTTCATAATTGTCAATGCAGGAGGGGAAACTAACGTGTTCATTAGTATAAACATATTTTTTTCAAAAATAAACTTTTTTATTTATACACATTAAAGACTGGTTGCATCAACTTACTTTATAGCAATAGTTCATTTAAAGCATAGATTTTTACGAAAGCGAGTTGTTTGATCGGTGGAAAACGCAAAATATCTATGCTTTGAACGAAAGATGACTATAAACCAAGTTGATACAACGGCCCTAAACCGATTGATATCCTTAGGTGATACTGAGTTAAACATGGAGGTCAGATCATTAGGTATGAGACACCGAATAAAACCGGCGCCACTCTGCGCGGATCTTCCGCCGCGTCTCTTCTGTCGCGGAACATCGCTACATTTCTTTCCATACAATATGCGCTTATTAAACACACTACGCGGATGATCGGTCGATCTATTTGCTTTGCCGATTTGGCGCAACGGAAAAGACGATAATAAAAGACAAAAAGCGGAATATCTGCGTAATGTGGCGCCGGCCTAAAAGAATAATTGTTTGTTTTTTTTTCTGACAATTGTATTTTTCTTTGATTTTGAAAAAACGCAATTTGGTGACGTGTATTTTGCGAATGTATATTTTGATAAATTTATTTGTACATTACTTTACATTTTTTGTTTTTTTATCGTGTCGTATACTGCTTAATAAATTGTTTAAGAAAAAACGAATTTGCAAAAAATTCCCTAAAAATGAGATAATTTTTAGACTATGGGCAGCACCACAACGATTGGGACGCCCTCCTTTATTCTCCAGATAAGTTGGACGGACTATACTACAATTAGTTCACTTCATGTACTTTTTACTACAAATGTAGTGTACACTTTGTAGTCTTCATACGGGTGAACGTGTGTAGTCTTCATTTTGAAATGTAGTTTTTCCCTTCGCTACTAAAAAGGCTTCAAATATCAAAACATATTTTATATTATAACAAACACTAATTAAAAAATTAAAAAACTATCCCTAACGAAATATTGGTCAAAAGGCATTTATTTTGAAATCTCTGGGAAAATGGCTTTTATTGGAGTTGCCATAAAAAACCTTCTTGCCTTAATTATTAATTGAGAATGGTAATTATTTTTCCACTTATTATTAAAAAATACGTTGTACTATCACGAAGTTAATTAAAATGATACGTAATTAATCTTACATACGCAAATTTAATTGTTTGGAATAGTTTTTTTTACGAAAAATGTGTACCTATCTATATCTATGCATATTTTTGTACTTATTTGATTAATATAATTTGTCATAACTATCATAGAATGTGTTTTCATTAAATAAATAAATAAAAAATAAATAATAATTAACTCTTACCTCTTCTGTAGAGATCTCATCAAGTCACTTTCTGAAGAAAGAAGCGGCCCTCAAACGACGCACTTTAGTTTTTATAAAGTTATTAGTTTGTAAAAAGTTGACACAAGTGTCTCACAGTCTAAGGAAATTATTAAGAAAACGCTTAATGGAAACTTTCAAAAACGGTAACACTTCAATGTTCAAACACTTATTTTGTCCGAAGACATCACAAGTTATTTAAAAATTAGAAAACTACATTGTCTCTTTTTACAGTCGCATTCAATTTAAATACATTCAAAAGAAAACTCTCAATGAACACCTTCTAACTCTAAATTGTTGGAAAATTTATTAGGTTCAAACACCAAATTGTTGTAACGTTAGGTAACTTCACATCGTCTTTGTGACCAAAGCAAAAAAACTGAACCTCAAGAGACGCACACATGGAAAGAACTCCTGGGAACTCCTTGACCGATCTACTTTCGCAACTATTCAACCAAACGCTTCGATGAAACTGACGTATGATGAACCCGAAGCCGAATTTATAAAATGCCCGCAAACTTCGGAGACAGGCGGCAGTAAAGAAGTCGCGATTTCTTCAATCACACGCAATAATAGGTTCTATTGCATTAATATTAGAGACTAGTTTAGCGTGATATAATTACCAATTTAATTTATATTCGAGGCGGTCGACGATTGGTGGATAATTTTAAAATGTTGCCTGATAGATGAAAATTTGCACACATTTTCAAAATAATAGCGTAGTAATTGATTACTAAAATCAAATATCCTTTAAATTATTCATGTTATTATAATATGTAATAGTACGTATTTATTTTGAAACTGACTACGAGGAAACCGACTAGATACGTGTAGCTTTATTTTTTAAATCAATGTACAATTATAAAACTGATTTACGGTCGGTTGTAACAACTTGATTTAAAGTAAAAGTTTGTTCTAAGCATAGATTTTTACGAAAACATGTTGTTTGATTGGTGGAGAACGCAAAAATCTATGCGTTAAACGAAATATTACTATAAACCGAGTTGAGGTAATCGGCCCTTAGTAATTAGTTGTTGATAGACACAGCAAATACATATAACTACAGTTAAACCGTAGTAAAAAAATGCGAGCATTATTTATTCTGGAAAGGTATTTGTAATCTAGAGCACTCGAGTATTAAAGCGATTTGTTTTCCGCGATCTAAAAATGTTCATATACATAAAAACGAATAATGGAAAATAGCCTTTCATTTTTTTTAATTTTTCTATCACTAATGGTATCAGTGCTATCTGCTGGTTCACTGGAATCTTTTTGCGTGACTTTCACAAGGATTTTATCCAATGACACTTGCTGTTACCTCTTTTTGAGGATTTCAAAAGTTTATTTCACTGTTTTCTTCATATTGCGTCAAATCTATATTAAATTAATAATAAGAGAGGCTGTAAGACTTTATGATTAGGTCTCATTAGAACCGTGACTTTCATTTAATTTTATATGTATTATTATAAAATTGACCAATTATAGTGTTATTAGGAATAATATAGTTATATTTTACTATTAAAGCTGCGACACAAAGCCCTAAATAATTGTGCCTTATGACCGATTGTAACATCAACACTATTTTTCTAATTTTTAAGATTTTTTTATATTATATTTTATATTATGCATTGGACCCCAGCCTCTTCATTCTGAGATGAACGAATCAATTTGTCAATTTTTCATATAAATAATGGAGATATACCAAAAAAAACATTGCCGTTCATCTGGAAAGTCTGCCTAGTAATTATTTATAATATTTTTTATAGATCTAGTCTGTGCAATTATTTTTTAAAACAGTTTCATTCGTTCTCAGAATATACTAAAACGGCACAAAGGATTAATTATATATACTGCGACGATATGTTGAAATCAAACAACCATACCCTTCTTGGAAGAAATGAAATTATATTACATTTATTTATGACAATGTAAAGTTCAATGTACATTTATTCTCTCTTGGTTTTCGAACAGATTTGATTTCTCCTAAAAATTGATTCATCTGGCTCTCCCGTTTTCAAGTGATAGCAGCCCCAAACCTAAAATTTGATGAAATGTAAGACTTGATACTTTAAGTCATTCTAGTCTTTGAGCAGTCGTTCTGGGAAACCCCCTCTCCTCGTATAATCTGCTGAGGAAGCGTCCACCGGAAATTGACGAATTAAAATTTCCTCGAAGCCGAGTCCATTATTGCGCAAGGGGGTGTTTCAGGCATGCTTCGTTATACATATATGAAAAAAGACTATGAATTGTTTTTTTGACCAATTTCATTTACATTTTGTTTGTTGAAGCTAATTATTGTAACGTAATACATTACAAAAAGGAAAGTGGTAGAATTCGATCTCACAGGGAAATAAAATTAATAGTATTTTTTGATGACATGGATTATTAGATTAGTTGGTTACAATGTTATGATAATGAATCGCTCTATTCAATTTCTTTAATAAAACGTAGGGGAGGATGGGTGAATTGCGGACGCTGAAACGAAATAACGTACAAAACCTATACTATTAGAAACAATCAGCCTGACTTTATTTATTATGAAACTTCAGTTATTCACCTACAAAATCTACATTAATTATTTTACGAGATCAATCAACAACTATACACTTTTAATCAAAAACAAAACCTTGTCTGTCCGTAATTACCCGTAGCCCTTAGGGTAAATACGGACGGGTGTTGGGTTAATTACGGACAGAATGGGGTATTTACGGATGAGGTCCCACATCATCCACACAAGTCACAAATAAAGTCTCTGGAAGAAGTCCCAGCAGCGCACTTCTCAAGAGCCCAATTCTAATATTTTAAACACACAATCCAGCCTTCGCTGGGGGGGTCACGATACTTTTCCTGTCAAAAAATGCAAAAATATTCATCATTTTCTTGTACAGTTTCAACAATTTTAAAATTTCTCAACTTTTGATCATTTTTATTTAGTATTTTTTTGGTTTCTTTTGTGGTTTTTTCTCTTCTCGTTTCAGATTCTTCCTTTTTCTTTCTAGTTTCTTTTGTTTTTTTCTTCTAGGTAAACTTTTTCCGGTGTGCTGGTAAAAATGAATGTGTTTTTTTAACCCACCGTTTGTTACGATTAGGTTATGGAGTTGGTACCTTTACTATGTCAATAAATGGTACTGAAGAAGACTGGCTAGTTTGACTTGTCACTTTTTGGCTTAAATCAGCATCACCTGCGCGTACTAATTCATTCGCAAGTTTTATTTATTTTGAATATTCCATGTTAGGAACGTTTCTAAAGAGTTGAGATGCCTCTTAAGATTCTCTTTGCTTGAAATACTATCATTGGCTGCATCACAGATGACTTGAGATTCATTTTGAGCTCTCTTTGGCTTAAATTATCAAAGTTGATGTTTCTGGTGTTAAGTGGAGTTTCTGGTTCAATAATATAACCAAAACTTGCAAAAGTGCCTTTGAATTTATCTTGATCCACTGGGTAAATTACAGCACACCTAAAGCCATTAATAGTTTTTTTCTATATTTGTTGTTCGGTTAAAGGTTGTTTTGTATAAAGACCTACAATATCATATGCTGTAATTTTGGCTCCCGGATTGTTGACCGTAAGCTTTCAGACTTACGTGGCTCTCGTGATTGTCCAGTACTAGCAAAACGGGATTATCAGCCGAAGGTTTTGCAAATTCTTTGAAATGCTGGAGCTATTCAACGAATATTCGTTCAGTTATCCAACCAGAGTCGAAAACACTAGCTACCATATTAGTATCATTGTCTCATAAGCAGTGCATTCATTCTCTTACTTTTGAATGTGAAAAATGGTGGAATATAAGTGCCTCTAGCGTTAAAACAATTTACAACTGTAGTTAAGGTACCGCGCTTTGTACGGTAAATTTACCAACTTGTTTTAATCCCTTTGGTGCAAGAATCCTGGAATTCTGTTGTACAGTACTAATCCTAGTTTCATATACATTGTTGAATCTGATTTAAATTGCTATTTGATTGTAAGTGTTTTCAAATTTTCAAAAAATATATCTATTTTTTCAGGGTTAAATACTATGATAAAATGTGCAATAAATTGGTTTAGATTTTGATATATAATCGAGTCAGGGGTAATTGCGGACGTCCTAGGGAGCTTGCCCGCAATAAACCCAACGAGTTTAAAAAATAACAACGACAATTATTTGTTGGTTAAAAAAATTTATCATCGAAAGTTATTGTGTAATTTGTTCTCGATTATCGAGGTAATCGATAGAAAATATTACTTTTTATTGTCACTTATTTCATAGACATAGCACTCAAAATAGTAAACACTAAAAATTAGATCAAAATTCACAAAATTGTTTGATTTTATTTATCTTGAAAATTTTGCACAGCTTTCTTTCGTGAATTTTTGCTCGACACTAAAGATGGCGGAAAGTAACACGTGATCGTGGCGGCCGGGCGCGGAAGTAAGGGATCGAATAGATATCTGCTAGTCCGTATTTACCCCGCGTCCGCAATCACCCCATCGTCCACTATCAACGATAAAAGCCGAAAGCATCAACGAGCATCGGTGACGCTTACGGCCGGTTGTTTAAAGTTGGATTAAAGTAAAAGTTCGTTTAAAGCATAGTTCAGCGTTTGATTGGTGGAGAATGCAAAAATCTATGCTTTAAAGGAACTTTTACTTTAGTTCAACTTGAAACAACCGGCCCTTAGGTAATACGGTAAACGCTAAAAATTGCTATTTTGACGTTTATTATTTTTGTTTCTATCGGTTGAGTCCATTATTACGGCAGGGAGTGATTACACGGCATTGCGTTTCCTTTTGCCTAACTGCACGTCGCTGAAACCAACCAATAGGGATCGATTTTTATATATATGCATTCTCGCGTGCTTCGCGATTGAATTCGCTGACTCAAATGCAATATCGGTAACATCTGCAAATTTTTATAACACCTTCGTTCCCTAGTTGGGGTGTGGATTTTTAGGTTATAATTTTGATTTATAATCATAAACTATAAATTTACTTTTTTTAATTTTTTAAAGGACAGTTTTTTTCTGAAATAAGGTTTACACTTTGTGGTGACAAAGACAAAATATCAACATGTTTCAAGAACGAATTTCTCATCTTTAGGTTAACTAGTATAGGTTAAATAGTATATATTAGGTTAACTAGGTACTACAATCATAAATCGAATTTAACTAACTAACCTACCATCGGGTGGGGGGGGGGGGTAGGCAGAGACGATAGAGCGCCACACGAACTGTACAAAATTTGAAGAAGAAAATAATCTTGATTTTTCATAGTTCGTAACATGTGATATTTGGAGACAATGCTATTTTTAGATGATATTGTCTCGAATTTTAATAAATATTAAGTTGCAATATATTTACACTCTTATACCTATATGTACGAGTATATGTAACAGAAGACATAAAGTCTACCAGGCAAAAATATTTTGTCATGGGACACACGAAAAATGAATTTCAAAGTCGTTATTAATCTCTCTCAAAGAAATTTTAACATGTTACAAGTTTTTGTGGGGAGGTATCAACTATTCTAATTTCGTCCGCCTGTCTGTCCGTAACTCGTTGGAATCAGGCTGGAATTACAACAACAGCAATGGTGAAGACTATCCGCTAATGAGGCCCGGGAGCCCGAGTGTAACACAACGTGCGGCTCATAATATACGGTTTACGCCTAATAATATAATATAACCTACATGACGAGTTATTTCAAAATTACTTGATGAAAATATTTGTTTGTCTAGTCTTGGAGCAATCTCCAAAATACTATTAAAAATATAATTTCCTTCTCATATTTAACTTTATAAAAAATATCATCAGCATCATCTTCATCCCCTTGTCCTAGTAGACTAGACAAGGTGCTTCCACATTCCCCTGTCTTGCACTGATTCCGAATGACTTAACCAACCCGACCCATACGGCTTTGCACGGCTCTGAGATTTTCAGCGAAATTTAATACGATCTTGTTTTCGT
The DNA here is from genome assembly GCA_016648135.1 of Agrypnia vestita. Lineage (NCBI taxonomy): Eukaryota > Metazoa > Arthropoda > Insecta > Trichoptera > Phryganeidae > Agrypnia > Agrypnia vestita. Next base: position 11,880 of record JADDOH010018405.1, read on the forward strand.
CTGAGAATCTGCGACATCGGTTCCATCAGGTTGACCTGACCATAGGACGGTGGAATCACCCCTTATTTTTGTGTGTTCCCGTCAGAAACAGTTATTTTAGTTATACCACTGATGTTGTATTATTGTGCATTTTACTGATGTTGCATTGCGTAAAACTAAAAATCAGGGCATGCAATGTCGTCATCACAGGCGCGTGTGCGGGGTCAGCGTTATATGGACAAATAATGGACATGTGGACAAAATAATTCAAGTCGATGCAATATATGCTGATTATTCGAAGGCCTTCGACAAAGTTGATCATCTTTTTGCATAAATTAAAACTTCTGGGGATTCACGGAAATCTTGTCAGATGGCTTAGTTCTTACCTAGATAAGAGATTACAATCTGTCTGTATCGAGGGTTTTAAATCAGAATATATGTATTCCGACCTACCAGACAGAAGTATCCCTTTTCCTTTACGATTTATCAAATCAACAATAGGAAATCCTCTCCATTCCCCTTAAAGTCAATAGATATTTTTAACACTAAATATGAAGAGTATCGTAATATGGTGAGGCAGATACTAGAAACTCGCCCCCCTCCCTGATCATGTATATTATATACATCACGAGCCCCCTTGTGTCAATGTTAAAGTTAAATTTAGAACAATCGGTTAAATGAAACTGTAAAGTTGTTTTATCTGTCATTGTCAAATTGAATTATCTTTGGTTATTTCCTTTGTGCTACCCTTTGATTGTGGGAGATATTTAACTTTTTTTTTTTGTATTTCATCTTACCAAGCGATTGTGTCTCCTTGTTGGATGACCGAATAAAAAAAAAAAAAATATTACCGACATAAAATCAATTTTACATGTTTTTCTATAAAATATTGGATCCTCGCTATAGTAGGTAACTTACGAGGAATATTACTGACTATAATATAGTCAATTTTTTTTTTTAATAATCTAACTACATTTTTTTTAATTCACTGCCTTTAATATAGTCAATTTTTTTAAAATAATCTAATTATATATTTTTTTTCAAATTTCTGTACGGTTTTTTCATCATTTTATACTTGTGTATCAAATCAAATATTTTTTAATATTCCGCATACGTTACGTAGTGATTGACAGTCTAACATTTTATAGAAACAAGTCAAAAATATTGTAGTAACTGTCGATATTTCAGCCAAAGTATGCGCAATACATTCTATTCAAAATTAAATGAAGAAGAATCCCCGAAGTTTTTGCTACTAGCTACGAGACGACTTCTATAATAAAGCGCACCAGAAAAATCGAATCACGTTATGATGCCGACGCGCTGGAACACTAACAGGGTGGCCCGCAATTTAGTCTCAATAAAGTGAGACCAATACTATACGTTGATGCATAAGTAATTAATTATCCGCAGTTTTTTCGCGATTTCACCACTCGGAGAAAGGGTAGAAAGCTACCGACTCATTTCAACATTTTATATTTCTGTCTAAAGTTTTCCTTTCTTCGATCAATTTGGTTGTTTCTTCAGATATCTTTTGGGTTCTATCGTGCCTGAAGGAGACTTTTTTCAGGGTGGTGTGTATGTCTGCTACTATTTTGTTATTTAATTCGTTTATATCCATTTGATTATGGGCATTTTTATATTCAAGTTTATTTTGTGATGTGTTCTGTATAATGTTCTTGTTTGGCGATAATGTTTCCATGCTGGGCTGTCCATCCACTTTTTTCTCATTACCATTTTCCTTCTTTCTATTTTAATGTTTATTTGGAATTTGGCTCTGACTAATCAATGGTCATTACCAGTGTCAATTTTGTTTAATACTGATACATCCTTGAAATATTTTCTGTCGTCTGATATGATATAATCAATTTCATTTTTAGTTATTCCGTCTGGGCTTCTCCACGTCCACTTTTTCTGTTTTTGTTTTTTGAAGAAGGTATTTAGACGGAACAGTTTTTCTTTTTGCAAGTGGTCCAGTAACATTTCTCCTCTTTCGTTTCTATTTCCCAGTCCGATAGTTCCGATGTTTTGTAGATTTCCAGGTTTTCTATTACCGATTTTAGCGTTGAAGTCTCCTGTCACTATCGTCAGTCTAACTTTCTCACTTTTCTTGGCCTTGTCGGGGCATATGCATGTATAATTTGTATACTGAATTTTTCATTTATCTTAAGTATTACGTGATATGTTGATCATTTTAGTAATGTATTTTTTAATGTTTTTGTTTACTAGAATTGCAAATCCTCTTACGGATGCTTTCGTTGTTTCCATAAAAAAGGTGTACAAATGGTAAAATAATTGTTGCTTGTTCTCCTTTTAATCTTGTCTTGCATATGTATATTATGTTCTGCTTTATTAATATATTTATTTAAAATGGCTGCGGGGGCTCTAAGTTCCAAAACAAAAACTGATATTTGATATTTCATTCTTATCGCAGTGTAACGGGTATTAACAACACTTCGTTGGTATTAGCCGCCGCTAAGTAGACAAGTACCTACCTACTAAAGATAAACAAATTTTAACGTTGTAGAATGGTCGCAAAACAGGGACGGAACCCTCGTTGGGCGTGTATAATGCAGGGAGGCTATAAGTTTTGGCACTTTTTAAATCGCTTTTTAAGACGCGCGGATGTTTGATCCTTGGAAATTTAGTCGCAAGGGATCGCTTAACGGGAGAACAACGCGCGTTCTGCGTAAAATAGTTTTACGAGCGGCCATGGAGCAGGAGAAGCGAAGATAATTTCGCGCAAGTTAATGAGTCTGTACGAGAAGATGCGGGTTTGTCGATTCGAAGCGTTTTGCTACAATGGAGATACCAAGATTGACTTTGAGACGAATTTTGAAACCAGACTTGAAAATACATTCATATAAGATCCAATTGGTGCAAACTGCCGTACATCTAACATGATTGTACCGATAGTAAAGGAAATGTTTGACAAGCTAATATCCCATATATTTAGATGGTAATATAAGACATATACTTATTCTAGGAAAAATATTATTTAATAAAATCTTTCAAAGCCTATAATACTGAAGGTTATTTTATATAATCCAAGAGTTAGAAATAGAACCAGTATATAAAATTATATTTTTCGATATAACTTCAGTTCTCTCACAAATACACTTATAACTGTATAAAAGTAAATCGGTTGGTTCAGTTGTTCGGTCATCTCTCCAAACAAATGGAAAACCGACGATTATATTGGTTGTATAGGTTGACCACAATCGAAATACCATTCCCTAGCTTTGTCCGGTAAGATGAAAGCAAGGGAAAGTTGCCTGGCAAGCCCGTATTACAAGCCTCAATATGATATTCCAAATAAATATATATTTTTTAGTTTAAAAAAGGTTACTTACTTACTTACTAGAATAACTTCTTTAGTGTTTTTTTTGCATCGTAACAACGCACATATTTTTTGTGCACATTCTTTTGAATGCGGCCTAGCTATAGTGACTCTCATTTCATTTTGATAATATGTTCTTTGCAAATCTTGAATGCGCAAAATACCTTTTCCAACAAGATTCTTATTAGATTCTCCATATAATCTATTAAGATTTTTAATTATTTATAAAAAGGAATGTGTATTGTACGATAACAAACCTATGGCTTGTAAAAATTATAAAAATTAAAAATAAAATGATATAAAGGAATGTTTATGGTAAACCTACGGCAAATATCAAACGGGAAACATTTTGATTCTAATCCATAAACATACAGGGTGGCGCTAAATAAGGTCATTATTTAATAAATATTAATATAGTAAAAAATATAACATTTAAAACTAGTTTACCGGTAATTATGATGGTGGCTTTAAGTAAATATAATAGCAATTTTTATTAATCAATTAGAAAAGACATACAGAAAAAAATAAATTAACGAAAAAATATTTTAAATGCGGCCGGGACCCGAATCACGGACCTCCAATTATATTAATGTCCCGGCGGCATTTAAAATATTTTTTTAGATTTTTTCTGTATGTCTTTTCTAATTGATTAATAAAAATTGTTTAATAATTCACAGAACTTTGTTCTGAAATCGCAAATTCACAATAAGAATGTGTTTCCTTTAATATAAATATAACAGCATTATCTATACCTATAAAACTCAATGTCTGTCTGTTTGTCTGTCTGTCTGTCTGTTCTCTATACAAATCCACACCGTATGTCCGATTCGATTCAAATTTTGCACACTAATGCGTTAGGACCCGGCGGGTAACATAGGCAAAATTTCCCCCTATTCTCCTCTCCCTGACATATTTTCTATGCAAATCTGTACCGTTTGACCGATCGGACTCAAAATTTGGAAACTTATTCTTTAGGACTCGGCGGGTAACATAGGCAACAATTCCTCCCTATTTTCATACTCCTTCCCCTCCCCCTGACATATTTTAGATGCAAATCTGTACCATTTGACCAATCGGACTCATAATTTGGAAACTTATTCTTAAGGACTGAGCGGGTAATATATGCGGCATTTCCTCCCTATTCTGCTGATTTTGGAGTTTTTTTAACTATATTCTTTATCTTGTCTAATGGAATTCATCCGAATTTCTATCATTACAATAGTATATGCCAGAATTATTATTTTCAATTTATTAAACTCCTATTTTGAGTATGCCCAAATTTTTCAGAACAGAACTGGATAGTTTGTCACAGGGAAATCAATAATCAATTAATGTTTATTATAGATGTCTCACAGAGACGAAACTGTATTTTTTTCAAGGGAGAGTAGGTATAGAAGTATTTTTTTGGATGGCCATAGGACTTACGACCTATCGTACCGTTGGCTTAGGTGATCACTTTACACATATGTAACGTTCGCCATTTCCACCCGTGATAGAATACCATGTCTATTAATTTTTTGGAAGTTGTATATATATTAAATTTTTGCACCACGTTTCACATGTGGTAGATCATCGCCTTCATCTTGTGCCAACTGTTCGACAGTACGACAAGCCAGGAAAGGCGCAGAGGAGACACCGTAACTTGGATATTTTTCCGAGATAATGAATATCTTTGTTACAAACTTATAAACCGGTCGACTGATTTGCGTGGTCGTGTTGCTGACTACCCGTTCGCTACGCCGCGCCGGAGCCGCCCCCACATGCGAGCGCCCTAGACCATCGCCTAGTTTGCCTGTATGAACGGGCCGGCAGTGCCAACAATAGATACTCACAATGCGTACATTCACTTTATTTTATTCGGATGATTCCAAATTTACAGGATGCGGTTATAAAATAAATGGCAAAGTTGATATCAAAGCTCAAAGTGTGTAAGCGGTCGAATGACCGAAGCAGAATGGCTTTCGAATTCGGGCGGAAGGTAAGGAAACCGCCCCAAGTCTGTGTTCAGGAAAACCATCCTAAGTGCCGGGTCGATCTACTATCTCCATACATGCCTGTTTTCTGCAGGTAGTTCCCAAGGATCGATCTTAATAATTTATTTCGTAATTGAAAAGAACATTTTGAACACCGAAGCACTGCTAGAGTTACCAATTGTACAAATAACAGATACAAATCTTAAATTTTAACAGATCTGACCCAAATTTTGCAAACTTATTCTTTAGGTCCCAGCGGAAAACATAGGCCACATATCCGGTGGATACCGGAAATTTATTCAAATGCGAAAATTTCATTAAATTAACGTTAATAAATTTATTTATTAATAAAGTAAGATACTTACGTTACCTTATATAACTTAATTAAAATCACACAATCTTAGAAATAAAGCTTAGATAGCTTGATGGTCTTGTGGATAGAACTCTCGCCTCGTGATTCAAAGGTCGCGGGTTCGAATCTCACTCCAGACCAGCAAGCTAGTCCTATTTTCATAGCACAAGCGTTTAGCTTAGTTTGGAAATAGTAAGAACATTCATGTGACACGTATTCCGTGTCACATCTCTATTTTTTTAAATATATTATAATTATTCAATCAAGAAATTGGTTACTATTCAAAATTAACTAATCAATATGACGAATGTAATAAATTAATTATGACGGATGAACACTTGTTTCTCTGCATTTAGAGAAAATAAGCAAAATTGTCTTTCGCTGTATGCTCTTCATGACCTTATGCATCGCTAGAAACGGCGTGACGGCGTTTGATGTCCTCACCGTCCTGACCAGCTTCATTGAAGATATGGCCGAGATATTTTCCTTTCTTTGAACATTGAATCTCGTTCCGTTCAGCCAGTCAGTCATATTATTCGGCCCTTTTTCATATTTGAACGCCATTATAACCGATTTGGTGGCATTGATCTGAAGAGTTGTCTTACCGCTTTTATAGATGGCGCCAGTATAACCATTTGGGCCCGGTTGTATCAATTTATCAAAATATCAAGTTGGATTTAAAGTAAAATTTCGTTGAATGTATAGATTTTTGCGTTATCCATCAAACAACCCGTTTTCATAAAAATATATGCTATACACGAACTTTTACATTAATCCAACACGATACAACCGGGCCTGTCATAATGATATTTTTTCTTCTGATAGAAAGCACTTGGTCATATTATAAAGCTTTTTGCTGTTACAATTTTTGCCGCTAGCGGCATCATCTAGATCATCTAGATCGGCTTCGCCGATTGCTTACTGCTAGGCCCTGCGGGCGGCTATTGTGTTTGCTGTGCAGCAAACACTATTGTTTACCTATGCCTGCGTCAGCCGCTTCGCGGTCAATTGTATCTGGTAAATTTCCACTTTTAATTAGGGTAGTTTAGATATAATTAAGACAAAGTATTTATTCAAAATTTCTAACCGATTAATAAGTCAGAGCGGAATAAACCATAGTTCGATAGGTAGGTACCTACTCTCTTCTCTTCTCGCAGTGTTGATTACTTTTATACAACATTATAAAAAATTAATCTTTGTTTAATTTTTACATAACCAAATTGAATGTTCAAAATCAAAAATGTAATTAAAATTTCAACAAAAAAATATTCTCGACCGTAAAAAAAATTCGATCCTGCCAGAATTCGAACCTGGCATCTTCTGATCCGCAGTCAGACGTGTTATTCATTGCGCCACAGGACCCGATAAACAACGTGGCAAAATTATTGTATACAAATAGAAATCATTATCCAAATGCAGAAACATACAACATTGTATTCTTTGTTTAATTTGGTTTGTTACATATAAAAATTAATATAAAAAATGAATGGTCATGAATGTTCAAAACCAAAAATGTAATTAAAATTTCAACAAAAGAAATATTCTCGACCGTAAAAAAAAATTCTCCTGCCAGCATTCGAACCTGGCATCTTCTGATCCGCAGTCAGACGTGGTATTCGTTGCGCCACAGGACCAGATAAGCAACGCGGCAAAGTTATTGTATACAAATAGAAATCATCATTCAAATGCAGAAACGTACGACATTGGATGGAGTAATTATAATATAGATTTTATACAAATAATTGACCTGATTGAAAAATTATCCTGACCCTTAAATAATCTAAGTATTGACTCTGAATTCGGGCCATAGGTCTACAGGTAGACTAAGAGCCAGGGACCGCCAGACTTACTCAAGATATTTTATTCGGGCCACTATTTAACAATATTGCCTGATTCCTCATATTTTATCGTTTTGCTCACACATTTTTTTGTACCTGTATTACAGGTTTTCTGCCAAAATTCCCCGAATTCAAATGTCATAATATCTAAACCTTCTTACCTACTATAGTGTACATGTACAGAAAATATTTCAGATTTGATACTATACCGTAGTGTCTGCCAAAATTCCACGAATTCAAATGTCATAATATCCAAACCTTCTTATCTATTATAGTGTACATGTACTTACAGAAAATATTTCAGACATACTATACCGCAAGTGTGGCGGTCGCTGACTCCTGCTTTATTACACGTGCGGCGTTTTTGTCACGTCGGCTAAATTGCAATATTTCCAGAAGGTCGAAACAATATAATCTAATATTCCTAATACAATTTAATATATATTACAATATGATTTTTAAAAACAGGAAATAATTGTGTAAAACCTTATACTTATGATATTGTTACGTGTCGTGGCTCGGTCGAAATGAAACGAAAGTCCAACATATTTCGTAATTTATCACTCGTAAAATAAACTTTATTATCGCTTCAACATTTTATTTGACATTTTACATTCGCTGGAAACGCAATACTCTTTTTTAAACTAAAAGAACCGTTTCGCTTTTGTTTTGCTACTGCGGTAAGAACTTTTATAAAATCTTCGTTTTGGAATTATCTGTTAGTTCGTTATTTCAACGACTGGGCAACGGCCCGTCGTTCTGCGCATGTTCTGCGCTGTTCTGCGCGCATGCGCCTTCGCTTGTATTATCTCGTATAACTCGTTACAATATTGTTATTTTTATACCTAGCTACTTACTGTGGAACCTCGACTTACGAGCATAGTTCGTTCCATAAACGTGCTAACTAGTTTGTGTAACAACAAGCTACTCAAGATGTCTGAATAATCATAGTTTTTCTGAATTTTCAAAGGATTTATTAGAAAATGATTATGGTTTTGATAAAAATTTAGGACTTTCTAATTTACACATAAATGATTTTGGTTTGAAATCGAATAATTAAGAATCATTAGAAATTAGTAAAGCATGTAAAGATTAACAAAATATTATAAATAATTAATTAAATTTAACTACTAGCCCAATTTAACTATTAGCTATAACTATAACTAATAGTTAAATAAAAATAAAAATTAAAAAAAACTATAATAAATTTAACTACTAGCAATAATTTTTTTTCTGATAATTGTGTATAATCAAGAACTTCAGCAATAATAATTAAAAATAATTTAGAAAAACAAAAGACATCATTCATTTTCATATTTTGACATTTATAAAACACCCTGACGATGGAAAGGTTTTTCCGAAACATTTTCATAAATAATACAAGTAAATAAAAACAAATAATAAAATCAATTTATTTATTTTATTTTAATAAAAAGGAAAAAATATTTTTTTCGAAAAAAAAATTACTGTAAAGAAGTTACGGGGACAGACATACAGACAAGGAAATAATTATAATTGGGATAAACGTGTATAAATATTAAATATTTATTTTGATATTTGATATAAATTTTAAATAAAGAAAGAAATAAGTGATCATTTTTATTTTGTGTGTTTCTACACATTTATGTATTTCTATGTAATTCTAGACGTTAAATATTATCGGCATGTATTTTAAAGCAATCTGTACCTACTTCTCGCTACTTTATATGATTTTTCCATTTGTTTTATTTAAGCTGGCAATGGAAACACGTACGATACCAACACAATTTGTTGAGCATTAATTTATAAGAAGATATTAAGGGCTCTTCAGTACGTTGCAATAATTTAGAAGACAGTTTCGAATTAAGTTTTGTTTCACACGAGTTTTAGCGTTATTCATATCTAACCCTGTATAAGTACATGTATAGTGAATAATTTAAAAACAATTCCTGGCGACGCTCCATGATTCAACCGCGGCACAGTGGAGTATTTGACCCAAAAAGTCGATCAAAACTATTTATGTAGTACATTCGTTTTATTTTCACTCTATTTGAACTGACAACTACAAAAATAAGTTGGAGTTAATATTCACGAAATAAAGGCAGCAAAAAGTTAAAAAATAAAATATAAGTGTTGAGTTATTTTTAATTTTATTTTAAAAATAATTTTTAATGGTCTCTACAATGTGTCACTAATAACATTGATATATTTAAATACAAAAAAATTAAATTAAAATAAGTAATGACATTTATGTTAATTTTTCCAAAAAATAAATATGTAGTGTTAATATGAAGATACATTCCACTTTTCTTCGTCTGAAGCATCATCAGTATCTATGTCAGCTTTATCATCGTATCGTCTTCTACATATTGAGCATCTGCGTCCCATGAAAGCTGAAACATCTTTATCGTTTTTGGTTTGAACGATTTTGATTTTTTTGGAGGTTTCGGGCTTAAAATAAAATGTAAATGAGTCTGACGTTATCAAAAGTCTATTTTTTATTACATTCATGTTTTATTGAACATAATTTTCTGGAATATTTTTCTTTGTACTGTTTATTTCATGCTTCCGCAGTTCCTATAGGTAGAAGCGCATGCCGGATAATTAAGCGGATGCATTAATATTTTGTGAACAATGGGTGACATTGAATGTCACGAATATAACTGGACATAAAGCATATCCGTATCTCGGCAGTAAGCAGGAAATTTTTCTACGTCAATCTTGTGCCCGCCAGATATTACTTCTAGAACAGTCGTAAATCTCTCGAAAAAGACGACGGATGTGAAAGTAGTGAATTACAAATATGAAAAAACACGGCGGACTATTATTACCTAGACCCTTAACGTACTTTTGGTAGCTGCGGTTTCCCTGAATTTGATATTTTGTGACTTTCGACTTTTAATCGACTTTTGGGTCAAATACTCCTCTGTGCACGGTGTTGACTTTCATTTGATACGCAGCTCGTGCAGAACTTGACACTTGGATAAACAATCGTAGACAAAGTTCTTCCTACGCGACCGATGCATTCCGCCTCATCTCTGCGTGGGAACAATTTTATCGCGGAACATGTTTATTCGAGGGTAGTCCATAACTTTGGACTTTTTAATACTTACCATGTTTTAATACAATAACTATTGCAAAACAATGCCCAGGAGCTGGGGTGCAAAGTTATAAAACGTTTACTAGTAAAATCTACCCCAATAAAATTTGTCACAATAACTGGGTTAAAAGAAGCGTACAGAAACAAAAATCATCACCGTATCGCACCTTTAATAAATTATTACAATAAAAACAATGAAATTTTTTTGTATTTTTACTTTTTCTGATAGAAAGACAGAAAGAGAAAACGAATGTCAAATAAATATTTGTGTCCCTTTCACACTTTCTTCTATCGCTTCCGCTTTTTCCCGCTAAACGGGCCGAATTAGAGTTGCGCCAATAACTCAAATAATATAATTAATCTTATATAGGGTGATTGTACTAGTAGTCGGCCATTTTACTAAAAAGTCATCTTTGGAAAATCATTGTAAGTTCATTTTGGAAAGGTGGTTTAGAAAAAAACACGTGTGTATTAAAGAACAGAGAGTTTATTTTTATTATATTTATTGCTTATATATTTTGAGTATCCTTAGTACGCACTAATAATGCTTTCCGCAATTCTGGCCGGCGTAATCACCATCTTTCTACTGTTTTTCATTTTAGAAAGGTGTTTAGAAATTTTTTCAGTCTTCACCATTTGCTGCACAGTAGTCGGAAGTTCTTGTTTTTTAGAGGGAAATGACATTTTGCTAATGCTTTTAATTATTTAACAAATTTGTTTTTGTCGGATAACGGTATAAAGTGATCCCGTCCCTCGATGCGGTCCTGCTGTCCTGTTTTGCCCTAGGAACATCAATTTCCAGACAATTTCTTATAATTTGGGCGTATTTTTTCCTTTTTCTTACTGCTTAAAAGGCTTTTTGAAGGCTATCTTCAGTATATTGATGAAAAATGTATTTTAGTGTTAGTCGCCATCGAAGTCTTCCCAGTTTTCTAAAAAAAGTGCAGTCTAGAGTATACATTCTGATATAAATGAATAATAAAAGCCCACATTTTCGTAAAAAAACGCCGAAAAATGCATTTGTAGTGAATGTCCAGCCTTAAAGTTCTACCTATACCTCTAAAAAAATCACCGATACAATGTAGGTACCTTCGTATAATTTTTTTTTGTTATTTATCTAAGGTTGGTCTGGGTTGATCCGAGGCGGCCTGCTGATCGCCTTCGCTACAGAGTTGTCATTAACATACTCTGGTATAATTAAGTCAAAATATATTCTCTTTTAAAATCAAATGAATTAATTAGAAAGACATACAGAAAAATCAAATCCATGAAAAAATATTTGGCCGGTACCGAATAATCGATATGTGTCATGGGTATTTTATAAATCAACAGATGTGTATGCGTAGGAGACGACAGATTTTTAGATCCTGCGTCTAACATTCAAACTCCCAGACTGCACATTGCTTGACGTCATACAATTATACCATAATGCACCCAAAAGATAACATATATCACCGTTATGATTCATTGTTATGGCATCAGAAACAGAGCGGACAGTACATCGTTACGTGTAGAATAACAAAACTCGGTCGACGATCCGGATTTCTTTACACTTTGCATGCGACAGATTGATTCTTAATTAATATAAATTATAGAGGTCTCACAGAAACGAATGACAATTTCTTATATGAGAAACGTGCATAGAAATATTTTTATAGGATGGTCCAGGGCTTACGACCTGTGTGAGCTGGCTTAAGATCGTAAGCCCTGGGCCATGCCATAAGAATACTTCCTTATACGTTTCTCATATAAATACCGTAAAAACAAATACCGTAAATAGCTAGTAAAACTTAATATTTTGTAAAAGGGAACATTTAAGATACAGGTACTTACATGATTGTGAAAAAAATAGTACTATCCTTTTGCTCTGTTATTTGACGATTGTTATATTGTTAGGTGCATGCTATACAATATGATTGGTACACGCACTGTAATTAAAATACATATTATTTCGATATTTTGAATGGATGTTTAAATGCGCTCAAGAAAAATTGGAATGTTACCTGTTTATTTTGAATAGTTTAACGTCGACTGCCAATTAAATTAAAACAATGAAAAAAATTGTATTTTCACTTTTTTTTCTTTCTCTCACCACCTACGGTTTTCGGTACTCACTTCTATGTGAGACTTTTATGGGCGAAAGCAACAATCGAATGAGCCAAAACAAAATTTGGTAATTTAGTTTGTTTACGAAATATCTCTTTTTTTCAATCTTAATTTTATTTTAATTTTAATAAATTTTAATCTAATTTTAATCTAATAATGAACCGGTACTTTTGTTTTTTGCACAACAACGTTGAACCAAGTTCCTTGCCAAATTTTTCAAAGAATTAATTATGTTTTTTGTGCTTTTTCAAAAAAAATAAATTATAATCGCACTTTATTTTATTTTCTGACTGATCTAATTTTTCCTTGCTAGATAAATGTATCTAAAGAACAACTCTGCATACTTAACTCAAAACTTGATTTTATTGACTTATTCGGTTGTTCCTTTCACCCACAGAATTCATCTTAAAAAATCCTTATCCTTCTGTGGACAAATCCACTAATTGTGTTCTCAGAATATACATATAAAAATATTGATTGATTCTCAAATTAACAACATGTTAAATTAAAAATGTGTAAACAACTTGATATTTGGGGGTCTTTAACCATTGCTCAATAGTCAGACTTGACTACAGCGTATTGCATTCGCAACATGCATGTATGAAATTTAATAATTTCTTCTTCGTTATTCTACTTCTTGTTCTTCGTTCGCAGCAGAGCCGTCGTGGTCTCAAAAGTGGTATTTAGTTGGATAAATCAGCCATAAAACCGTAGAAAGTAGGCGATTTTCAGATTTTTTTTAGTAAACGGCTCACAATTTATTAGCGCTACATTGTACTTATTGTATTTAAACTACAAATTGTGAAATCTATACCTATAAAACTCGATGTCTGTTTGTTATCTACACAAATCTAGATTCTTTGACAGAACTGCCCCAAATGTTGCTTATTCATGATAATGGGTATGCAAACTTATTATTTAGGACCCGGCGGGTAACATAGACAACATTTCTCTTCTCCTACATCATCCTGATATATTTTCTATGCAAATCTGTACTATTTGACTGATGTGATCCATATTTTGCATACTTATTCTATAGGACCCGGCAAGTAACATAGGCGACATTACTCACCTCCTCCATTATCCCACCCCTTTCCTGATATATATTCTGTACAAATCTACATCGTTTGAACAATCTGAAACAAATTTTGCATAATTACTCTTTAGGACATAGGAAGGTAACAAAGATTTTTTATTTTATTTTGGAAACATACAGTACAATGTAATAAAAACTTGTAGGTATATCTAAAAAATATTCATTCAGTGAAGTTTCTTCGAAGCTGGTAAAACTAAGAAAAAAATAATAAACCTATAAATAACAAAACATATAAATATAAACCTTGAGATGAGATGACATTTCTTCCCTCCCCCTTCACCCACCCCCTCCATGCAAATCAAATTTCACATACTTATTCCTTGGGATACACCGGTGGGTAACATTCATGAACTTTCCTCCCTCTCCTTTTCCTCTCCTCCTTCGCTGATATATTTTCCATGCTAATCTATACCCTTCAACCAATCTGATCCAAATTTTGCTTACTTACTCTTTAGGACCTAACAGGTAACATAGATGACATTTCAACCCCCCCCCCCCTCCTCATATATATTATATACAAATGTACACTTTTTAACTGATCTGACCTATATTTTGCATATGTACTTATTCTTTAGGCCGGTGGATAACATAGGTAACTTTTTCCCTTCCCCTTTACTATTCAACCGATCCGATCCAAATTTTGAATACTTACTCATTAGGACCCGGCGGGTAACAAAGATAACATTTCCTTCCTTCCCCTTAACTCCACCCCCTCCCCCTGATATATATCGTAGACAAATCTATATATTTTGACCGATATAACCTTAATTTTATACTTATTCTTTGGGACTCGGTGGTTAACGTATGTAAATTTTCCACTTCCCCTTTACCCCCCCCCCCTACCCTCCTTCCCTGATATATTTTCCTTGCAAATCTGTACCGTTCGACAGATCTGAACCAAATTTTGTATACTTATTCTTTAAGATCCGACGGGTAACATAGGTACCTTCCACCTTCCCTATTTCCCCCCTCCCCACCCCTGATATATTTTCAATTCAAATCTCTTCAGAATTTCGCACATATATCCTTAGGACCAGGCGGGAAACATAGGCCACGTTTCCTCCCTGAACATCTCAGCCTAGAATAAATGGAAACATTGTTTTTTTTGAGACTTTGCAAACCATGGTACTTTTTTCCTCCCACAAATTTTTAACTTAATCCTTGCAACGCCGGGTACAAACAGCAAGCAACAAATAAAGTAAGTTTTGATTCATTAAAATAGGTTGATTAGTTTTTTTAATTATCATTGGCATTGTTTAGAAAAAAGTTACTTTTCAGAATAAGCATTTAAATTATCACACTGATAAAATCAAAATTTTCAAACTTGCTGCTTCTTACTATCTGCTGACGATATCGCGAGATTAACGACATCACAGGAGAGATTACAAGAGTGGATCAACCGCTTCAACGAAGAATGCACAGCGGCGAGAATGAAGATGACCACCTCAAAAACAGAGGTGATGGTTATAGAAACTCAAACTCAGTGCAACACACTCGCTAATGGGACACAGCTGAAACAGATTGACACAATCAAATATCTCGGAGTCGAATTCTCCAGCGACGGACGGCAGAGATGGAGATATAGATTGAATAATGGGTGCGGCAAGCGTTGTGTTGCGTCCTCTCTACAGCTCAGTGATAAGGAAAGCTGAGCTTAATATCGAGACAAAAATGGCAGTGTTCAAAACGGTATTTCGCTCGATGCTTACGTACGGTCACCAGATATAGATGCTAAACGAACGTACACGCTCTAGAGTCCAAGCGGCCGAAATGAACTACTTAAGAAGAGTGGCAGGGGTTACGAAATGGGATCGGAACTCGACGATCCGAGATGATCTAATCATAGAACCACTGCTACTCTTCATAGAAAAAACGCAACTGAGGTGGCTTGGGCACCTACTAAGAAAATACTGAGTGCAATTCCTGAGGGAAGACGCCTAGTGGGCCGCCTCAGACACAATTGGGTGAGGCTGCTCCAGAAACTGTGGAAAGTATGGGACTACAATGGATGGAGGCCACATAATAAAACTCAATGTCTATCTGTCAGTCTGTTCTCTATACAAATCCACAACTTTTGTTCGATTTGATTCAAATTTTGCATACTTATGCTTTAGGACCCGGCGGGTAACATATGTAACATTTCCCCCCTATTCTCTTACCCTTCGTCTCCCCCTGACATATTTTCGATGCAAATCTGTACCGTTTGACAGATCGGACACAAAATTTGGAAACTTATTCGTTAGGACCCGGCGGGTAACAAAAGTGACACTTCTTACCTCCTCTTTTATCTTTTACCCTCCCCCTAACATATTTTTATGTAAATCTGTACCTTTTGACCGATCGGACTCAAAATTTGGAAACTTATTAAGGACTCGGCGGGTAACATATGCGATATTTCCCCCAATTTTTTTAACCCTTCCCTTCCCCTGATATATTTTCGATGCAAATCTGTACCGTTTGACTGATCGGACTCAAAATTTGGAAACATATTCTCTAGGACCCGGCGGGTAAAATAGGCGACATTTTTCCCTATTCTTTTAACCCTTCCCCTCCGCTGATATATTTTCGATGCAAATCTGTACCGTTTGACCGATCGAATTAAAAATTTGGATACTTATTCTTAAGGACTCGGCGGGTAACATATGCGATAAGACAGGGACGAATGGAGGTGCCTTGTCGATGCAATGACCCGAATAGGATAAGGGAAAGGAGATGAGATGAGAAACTTGCTGTTAATCTGTGAGTCCTGCACGCGCGGACGCCCTGAAACTGCACAGGTATCCAGAAATGTTGGCATTGTCGTGTACACGAACACTTTTCATTGTAATGTCCTTGACAATAAAACTTGACGTAATGGTGAGGGCTCACAGGTCAGGTCATTTTTCGATCGATGTGCGCTCAGGTTACCTTTTAACTTATGAATGTTTTAGATTTTTCATCAATACTTTCTGGGCCTTATTAAGAAAGGATTATAGAAGGAAACATATATATTTTTTTTTTCCATTTCATTATACAGTAAAACCCCATTAATTAGATTTTTTGGGTCCCTTGAATTTGCAATTAGTATGGCTTTTCAGTTATTAGTTATTATTTATTAATAAGATTATTATTATTTTTATATTTATTATTATATATTAATAAGATAAATATAATTACCCCATGAGGACGAATATTCGTGAAGTAATAGCTAACATCTCACGCGCTTCGTGCCGCATAGCGTTTTAAAACCTAGGTGCCAGATTTGAGAAATATCAGCGGCGCACAGAGCTCAGAAATTGGATTCTGAGCGAGCGAAATTCGAAAATCTAATAATAATAATAAATCGTAATAAAAATAAAATATTTGCAGCGAAATAAACCTAATTTCGTGAGTAACAAAGTCCCACTAATATTTTACTAACTGGCATGAATCCCCTCACCTTGTCTAGAAGGTAATGACACATTGTTGCAACAAAAATAAAGATCAGTGTTTGTTAGTCGGTTACGAATAATACGAATGCTTGTTGCATTATTCGTGAACCATAATTTTTTACTCCCTTTATATTAACTCGTGGCTGTTTCTTTGACGCAAAAACTTTGAATCGATTTTTAACCCTTTTCCCGTGATCCAATCGAGCTGAAACTTTTCAAGCAGACTGGGGGCGACGATCAGGAAGATCTATCAAATCTTCGTTAAAAAAAAAATTTAGATTTTTAAATTTTTAATGGTTTTTTCATACAAGTCAGTATGTTGGATGAAGAGATTCCGACGCGTCTGTAGCCACGGAACCTGATTATAGTATAATTTTGGATTTTTGGAAATTTTTTATTACTACCTTTCGTAGCGTCGCCCGACCGAAGTCCAACGCGTAGGTTAAGTGCCAAACCAGTTTCCACTAGTTAATGAGAAAGGGAGTATAATAAAAACTTGGTTTTTATGGGTTACTTTTTTCGAATGATGATAACGATAAACTTAGGTAACATTTTACCCGCTTTTAATTAATCCTCCTTGACTGTTTTTGTGGCGGAATCTTATAATTGATTTTTCACCAACTTCCCGACTTGCTAGAACTCTGAAACTTTCAACATTTACGTAATGTGGATACACTTTTAAAAAGTAATTTTAGACTTAATTTGGTAATTATTTCGATTAAAATTATAATTTTTCCTTTATTATTGAACAATAAAAATGCCTACGTAGCTTCGAGATTTATCAATATCAATATGATAAAATGTTTCGATTTCAATTTTTTTAATTTTCAACTAATTTTCAAATTCGATGAATTGGGGTAATGTTGAATTTAGATTTGTAATATCTCAGATAACTTTGGTTTATAAAAAGTCAGTTCGACAAAAAGAATATTCAATAATATGATGACACGGGTTCAAAGAGGGCTATAGTAAGTAATATAAAATTGATAAAAAAACGAAACATAAAATTGAATAAAAAAAATCCCTGGCGTAATAAAGGGTCCTGATTACGTAATGAAGTCGTATCGAATACGTAAATGAAGTCAAATTTTGCGGCAAGCTAGTTTAAAAGCAGTTATTTTTAGTTTAAAAATGATATATTTTTGACACTTCACGCCATAGATGCCCATATAAAATAAATGTTATTGCTGTTTTATTCATAGAAATTGCCAAATCACGTTTATCATAAGTGGGCCCATTCATTATCTTTCATGTCAACTATACGATCCTGCATTACTTGCCATGCAATATAATGAATGCCTCGCATTAGCTGAAAAAAATAATTGTGAATTTGAATTTGGAGATTATTGTTTTCAAGAGCTTATCTCCGTTTTTAACACAAAATTGGCCTTTTCCCTACCGTATACGACAAGGAAGGATAATTTTCTATAGTTTTTTTATGTGTGTTGTACAAGATCTGTCGAAACCAATTTATTTGCCCACCCCTTTTATCACTTATCAACATCCACGTCCCAGCAAGAGCTACTAGAACACCTTCCACATTCCTGTAGCTTGTACCAATTACGGATCGTACCAATAAGAAATAAATAAATAAAATTAAGAGAAATACACAATATCAAATAATAAAACTGAAAAATTAAATGCTGGAACCTGGATTCGAACCACGGAACTTTGTCTTACGCGGGCAGCGTGTTACCAATTTCACTATCCCAGCTATTTGTGTATTTCTTTTAATCTTATTAAATATTATGGGACTCGCTTCCATAAATAATTGAAAAATATAAATAACATATATATATATATATATATATATATGTGTGTTAGTATCATTTCTGTGGGAATAACCCGAGTCAATCTGGTCCTCAGAAGGGACATCGTCATCGACGTTCGCCTGAATTCACAACAGGCATCTTCAGGGTGTCTTGGTAATAAATAAGCTT
>JADDOH010018407.1:0-31210 GCA_016648135.1 Agrypnia vestita
TAATACTCGTATCTATATTATTTTAGGATGTGTAGAGGAAATTTTTTAAGGGAATAATAAAGAGATAACTAGGGGTAGAAAAATACCGATGTCACAAATATTTTTACAAGTATATCTAGTTACGTTAGGTAAGATTAAGTTACGTTCATTCCAGTGCGCTTTTAGAACACATTCTTCTGTACTGATACTTCTTTCACTTTCTTGTCCAAATTCTTTGATTAATTTTCAATCCACCATTTTCCAATATGATGATGATATTGTTTAGACTATCCAAATATCTGTCCATTTATACGGCAATACGAAAAGTTTTAATGAAACAGTAAAAAAGTAAAAAGTAAACCTTTTTGCTGTAGATAGCGAAGATTTGTCAAGGGTAGAAAAGAGGTGATTCCTTTAAAAAATAAACTAAAGCATGAAAAAATGACCATTTTCCATTTTAAATATAGTTTTAGGTAATCAGAAACAGAATTCCAAATAAAAATAATATGAATTTTAAGAACTATTTATATTACTAAAGAAATGCTGGAATGTACCAGATAATTAAAAAAAAATAAAGACATATTAACAACAATGCAGATTACATTCTCGGATTGCTCATGAAATTCTATGGACTGGAAAAGAGGAAGACAGATCATCATGACAGTATTAGGAATTAGACGCAGTTCCTGGAAAGGAAGCAAGACAAGGATGAAGATACCAATACCAAAATGTAATATTGGTTCCGGAAATTGACATAAAATAAATAAAGGAATCCGAGAATTTCAAGATGGAAATAACTCTTTAAAACGGGACCTCTTTTATTTGATTATTTTTGTAAAGAATAACTTCCGGAATCAGGAATTTTAATATTTATTTATAGATTTTAAGCTCCGGTACTGAAAATTAAAGATTATTATTATAATTATTTTGTGGGGAAATTTGTATCGCTGTTGTCTTCTAGAAAGGAAATATTCAGGGTTCTTATTTTAGATAGATAGATTTTTTCTGTCTAAATTTCTAATTAATTCATATTAAATATATACTAACGTTATTGTATTGAATATTTTTTTTCGGAAACCACAATTTATACATAAAATGTGTTTTCATCGACATCATCTAAATTCTCTCTATCCTTATCTAGTTGGGGGTCTCTTGCTTGGACAGCGTTCTATTGCACTATATTTTGTCTGTGTCGATTACTTGGGACCAATGGTAGTTCAATATTTCTTCGCAGATTGTCCCCATTTGCCATGATCTTGTACTCCTGTAGCATCAAGCCTTTTTTTCTCGATGTCCAAGCCAACTTGGATGAGATTTTTCTATTTGAAGCAGAAGTGGATTCATTCCATGAACCTCTCGGATGATATTATCATTCCTGATTAAATCTGTCAACGTCACCTCCACTTTGCCTCTTAGATTGTTAAGATGACTGATCTCAGCGTGTTCCAAGATGATTCTTTATTTGTTCATTATTTCCTCAAACGAGAAGTACATTTTTATTAAAATAAAAAGGTTATTCCATTTTTAACCACTCGGATGAGCTTTAAATCATGTTAAATATCCCGCGGATATAAAATAGCCGGTCAGTCGGGATCTATCCCATTTTTATGATAATTCAAATGTCTGACTAGGCCATTACATTCCGGCTACCCACCCGCCCGGACGAATCGTCATAAAGTGTTCCCCAAAATGAAACTATGAATCTTCCGCGGCAACCGGCGAACTTTTGCCCGTGTCCGAGGGGCGGGAATTTGGAAGGTAATAAACTGTATTTATCGCCGCGAGGAGGCTTTGTGAATCCGTTACTGCGGCGCAACGGAATTGCAACGTTAAACCGTTACTGCCGAAAGGTTAGGCCGTTACGCGCGTACAGAGGCCGTTAGCGTAACGGCCGCCGAATCAACTGCCGGTCGTGAAGTCCGACGATTGATCTGCGCGTCAAATCAAAACAGTGGGACTTTTTGATGATTATTTGGGTAGATGGGTGGCTACGCCGCTCCCATGTTTCAGCACTGCCACCTTTTGAATGTAATTTTTTGCTGAAAGGGGTTTTAGTTTGTTAAATAAACACTACAAATTCTTTTTTTTTTTTTTTGATTAGTACATATTCAATAAATTTCCAATGTATACATAGTTGGATGTATTTATTTATTTATTTTATTTATTTAACATAACATACCATTACATTAAATTACATTACAAATATAACATTACAAATATATACAATAATAATTTTTCATACAATCATATAATAAAATATGTAACTACGCAACTAGGCTGGCCTGTTGGGTATCACATTTTACGTACAATACACATACAAATCACATTTATGTAACATTTATTGCAAAAAATAATTACAAATATACCATAGAGCAATGTAAATAAACCTTTTAAGTTCTTATTTTTAAAAAAAAATTAAAAAGCTTGCTTAATTTTAACTGTCAACAGTTAATTATTATTTAATTAGAATTA
This sequence comes from Agrypnia vestita, assembly GCA_016648135.1. Classification (NCBI taxonomy): domain Eukaryota; kingdom Metazoa; phylum Arthropoda; class Insecta; order Trichoptera; family Phryganeidae; genus Agrypnia; species Agrypnia vestita. The sequence goes on from JADDOH010018407.1 coordinate 2,452, forward strand.
TAGAAGTCTCACAGAAATGAAACTATTTGTACGAGAAACGTATGGAAGTCGTTTAAATGGTGGCTCGAGGCTAACAACCTGAATGAGCTGACTTAAGTGATCACTCTTCACAATTCCAACGTAAAAACATCCGCATATTATCAAATTTTTGAAAGTTTTATGTATGTTCCAAATTGAAACCTTCCATATAAACGAAGGAACTATGTATGCTTGAGATATTTGTAGTCCTCGTGACTGTTGTACATAGATTTCACAACTGGTAATGATACCAGTAATTTATTAATATTATTAATATTTAAAGCATTCACTTTGTGGTTAGACATTATAACAGATTGTTAGTTAACTTTGTAAAAACCACTACCAGATTTTAGGTCTACCGGTTTCGAGACGTACCCGTCTCTTCGTCAGGACCAAAACTACACCACTACATTCACAACACTATACACCTCAACCATAGTATTGTTATACTTCCACCAATAATTGATCACATGCGTGTTAGTCTTGTCAGGGACAAACATGCACTGATTAGCCTAATGAACCATCAGGTATCTACCGAAAGAGAGTGAGAGGGGGCGGGGTCTAAAGTGGGTGTTACCCCATCTTTTGTGAACATTAAATTAAACAAAGGGCTCTATGGCAATTTTTTCAGAACATAATTATTAATGAACGCTAATCGTGTTAACAAAATAAATGCGAGAAAGTGACTTCAAGTATTGTGGTCGAGTGGAGAAATGGTAGGTTAATCCACAGCGTCTTGGCGGATACGTATTGATACTTGTGTGCAGCCATATTCCATTTTTTGGGATGACATAGGTTTTTTTTCACAAAGCTAATAAATATCAGCGCGAGCGAAAGAAGCGTTGGATATAATCGCGTTATTTTTTTAACTCGTATATTGGTGGCGTGTCACTTTTGATAAGCGTGCCATAGGTTTGCAATTACTTCCACAACAATTATCAAATATAAATACTTTCTCTCAGATATAGATAAAGCTCCCGAGAGATTCTTTGAACATTTCTGCATAATAACACAACTCTCAGCTTTCGTAATACACTGGGTATCCACCAAGTCTCAGATATTTAAGTACTGCCACTTGCCTTGTGGCTCACTTCGCGCTTATTGTACGTCAAACGTCAAGGGTCAGCCCATTGAATTTAAGAACCCTTGAGAATTTTTTTTTCGCCAAGTATCAAAAAATTCCGCGTATTTTCAATATACCTCCTGCAATCCAATGACCCCCTGAAAACATACACCTAGTAAGATCATTACCGTCATTTTTTTAAATATAATAATGATGATAATAAGTACGAGAATGTTCCAATTATCATGTGTCTCTGCGCCTTGGAGGCAGAAAAGAGGTTTTATGTGGGCGCCTCCCAGTCTCGCTCGCATTACCACGAATGTGAGCGGGGTGGTGTATTCGGCCCCTTTTACATTAAAAAAATGCCGAATATGGGTGCGAAAGTGTAGGGCCGATATGGAAGCTATTGCTCATAGAATTATCATTCAATAGGATGGAGCAGATTCATCGTAATGTACGCAACAATGAAAATACTTTTCTTTAAACTAGTTTTCTTTAAACTTAACCTAACCTAACCTAACCAAACCAAACCTTAACTATCTGACTGATTTATGTGAAATATTCACAGTAAGTTTCAAAGACATGGCGAAATCCAGCAATATAATCAATGTTAAGCGTTAAAAATTCACTGTCCCGTCGAACTGCTCCAATGTGAGGAGACTATAAAATATAGAAACTTTGAAAAACAGTTTTCTTTGAAAAGAAAAATCATTTTGTGAAACTGAACTAGATGGAAGCAATGTCGGGATGGAAGAATGCTCAAAATGGCGCGTCGACTTGACAGTAAGTACCTAAGTACGTTAGTCCAAAAAAGATATAAGATTATTCAACCCTGGACCCTTCTGGTTACTTAACCCGCCATTTGTAGGGATAATCGACAGAAAGATGCTTTTGTCTCTTTGAGCTAGCAAATATAAATTTTATTTATGTCTAAGAACGAAAACATATAACCGGTTCTTCATCGTGTTTGTGAATTTTGCTCAACAATTTTCAAACATTAGTGCGCTTATAAGAGGGTTCTCTTCTAACTTGAGCGGAATAAACTTCTCCCTTTATTAAGAGATTTACTCTCCACAGCTGGTTTTCAAATTTGCCACTCCGCTGAGTGAAAGTATTTCAAATGCGCAAGTCGTGACGACGGACCAATGTTTTTTTATTGTACTGGAAAAAGAGATTTCGCCAAAACAACTAAGTAATATTATAATAATAATCTACTTTTAGTAATTTATGCATTGAATGAAACGGATATTTTATACCAATCGATATATTTCACTGAGATATATATTTCGATCCGAAGCATATTTCACTGAGAAGAAAATTTCAATGTTTCGTTTAAATTTTATCCAGCGTCATTAGGAGAGCGTCCTATCACCACGGGGATGGAGGCCGAACTGATTATTTCTTCCGAGGACGTAAATTATATGCAATTTGTTGTGGAGTGTCACTTCTTCTACGATAGAGGTCGCCAGTGTGCAATGAATACTAATTCTATCTTCAGGCTTTTTTGTGACGTCTCTTAAAGGTGGAATCAAAGTCGTGAGAACAGGGTGCCAAATACTTGATAGTTAGTAACTGTCGTCTCTATTGAAATTAGGATGTTTATATTTTTCAATGGACTCTCTCACTATTCTAGGTATATAGCGCATTTTTGTTGATAAATTGATAATATCAATTCTGATGAAATGGCTGAGATTCTCTTTGGATGCAGATTGCCGATTTATTGAAATTACTATTTTGAATTGACCCAATATGTTCCTTTCAGTAAACCCGGCAATATCGCTTATGTGGTCACGAGATGTTAAAAATGAAAGAAACTGCACATAATCGCAGCACAGAACATTTGAAATGAATTCGAAAGGATCTGGAATACACAAATTTATTCCGGAACATTCGCGAAATGAAAAATCTTACATTAACGGGTGAGCCATCGATCCTGGGCAGTTTTATTTTGTTGTGACGGCCAGCAAAAGCCACAGATAAAGCAAAGCAACGTGCGGGCGATCAGATCGAATAATAATCAACCAGAAATAAAGTACTTGAACATACTTGCGTGCGGAATATTCTCGTGATCAGTGCGGTAGAAAGGTGTAATATAAAGTGTTTCACAGAGTATTCTTGAGAGACGATTAGTAATTATTACAAAATAGTGTTATAATTAAGTTTGTATCCGGTGACTTAGACCATCGCAAACCCGTGACCCCTTTCTAAAAGTCGCTGCTGATGTAGATCAAGTAGACATTACCAATACCAGTTGATTGATCAGTCGATGATGATATTGAGAATAATAAAAGTATGAAAATGATGCAGACTCAAGTACTTTTCATGTGCTTTCAATGTCAATGCTAAGACATTAAAAATGACAATAGATTTGGTCAAAGTTGAAAACCCAGTTTCTTTATACTTCGCAAACGCAATGGCTCGGAAAGAGGAATTAATATTTTTAAGCAGTCCATAACAATATGGCTAATACATTTAGGCACAAAGGATTTCGAACAATTATAAAATATAAAAACATAAAAGTAATCTAAGGAAATAATAGAAACATATATCAAGCGCGTGCTGTCATTACAATGCAGTTGTGCTAAATGAAATAAATAAATGAAAACAGGAGACCCAAACCAGAAGATTATTTAGAATTGTTTACGCACGGCAATTTACGTCAAATAAATGTAGAATTATTTATGAAATGTTCAATACCCAGTAAATGAATGATCGATGATTTTATTATACACACAAGGCAAATGCAGATTCTAGAAGTCAGGAATGCATTAGAAGTTAGGGATGATCACGTAAAATCTGGCAGTAAAAAAATGAGGGTAAAGTCTGACGTCTGAAAACAAGCACCGTGTTTATTTATTGTGATTTATGACACTACTGCGTCAGCTTACCAGTAATACGATATCTCGTTTGTAAGCTTTTAAGAGTAATATCCCTTCAATTCTTGGTCATATTGCAATCATATTTTTAAAGAAGATGATGTAATCTTAATTTTTATTTTGTTACGAGTGGTGGCTGTGGGAGGCAAATGATAACACTGATAACAAAATTAATTATCGATTATTAATTAAAGTCACTGGACACGAATTAAATTTAAGCACTATTCTTTAATTCACAGTATTTCGCAATTAATCACACGTCCGTGAAACTCTTTATTATTGCTTGCTAGAATATTCTGTTTAGTTTTTGCAATACTATTATATTTCTTTTTAATACTTCGACCGATATCTTTTGCTTTGATTAACTAAACGTCAAAATAATCATAAACTCTCCGCGGTGCTGGCTCCGTCTTTTATACGAAACACGTTGGTATTTCGAACCCTCGCGCCTCGGGACTATTCTATACATTAAAAGGGATTTTTGTCACAGGGACATCATTAATCAATCAATGTATCTATAGTTGATTATAGAATTTGATAGCAATATACTTTTGTATTTTAGTTTCAAATTTGGTACTTTTTGTGTAAGGTGATCACTTAAGCCAGCCGTACGATAGGTCGTAAGCCCTATGTACACCCAAAAGACTTCTATACCTACTTTTCCATAAAAATACAGTTTCGTCTCTGTGAGACATCTATAACATACATAGATTGAAAATCATTTCATTTTAAAAATTGTACCTTTAAGTCGGCAGACGATTGTTTAAAGTTTTGTGGGTCTGGGATTAAACAAATATGTATTTTTAAACTCTAAAGATGTGTTGTTGTAAGTTAAGAAAAAAAGAGTCATTTAAAATTAGCTTTCGTACTTTCAAACAATTTGTTTAACAATAATACTGGCAATTGTTCAACTCCGTACACACGATTATAGTATTTCTGCTAACGCTTCAAAATATTGCTAAATCTTAATGTGTGACTGTGGCATACTTCAGCGACCTCAATAAGGTAAAAGGGTTTTAGGATGAATAAACCAAGAGGTCGAGGCATAATTTATTATTCTGACCCTCGGTCTTCTCCAGCGGGTCCCTTTAACTTAATGACCAGGAATTATCTTTGTGACATTCGTTCCTTTATGGACCTTAAAACAAATTATTAAAACAGAGATCCCCATTGAATCACAACACGACACGTTTCTTGGAAGATCTCAACCTCTCCACATTGTGAGATGTACTGTAGAAAAGTAAGGAAATAATAATGTTCCACCTTTTGTGAGCGAATGAAAAACTTTTATCTACGTGGGCAAAGTTTTCGGCAACTTGGGGGATGGAAAAAAGGCTGTTTTGAGACAACTCTTTTTCTCTCTAATTTGCTTTTGACCTTGTTTTAAGTTCATGTAAAAATAGAATAAATAGAAATTGAGAGATTTTTTCGAAGGTAGAGCATTGTAACTTTAATTATTTCGTAATTTTATTACAAAATAACAACTATGTATATGATATCTATCTCGTGATATGAGCACCTGTGATTATATATATATATTTTACACGTTATTTTAGTTTTGACTGCTGTTTGATGAGCTATTTCGGCTTACTAGGGCTTACTAGGACTGTTTGATAATTTTGTTTTGTATCTGTTTGATAGTTTGGCCTAGTAAGCCGAAACAGCTGTCATATTCAAAATAACGCTTTTCGCAAACTCGCAGAACGTAATATTACATTTATTAAATTTTAATTTATTTTAAATTTCATTTAAAATATTTATATGAAATGGGGTTATTTGCTTGCACTTGAAATTAGTAATGTATTGTTTTACCTATTTGGTATCTAATATTCTGTTAGTCTTATTAAAAAAAAACCTATTCGGAATTGAAATTCGGAAAATCGGAAACGGAACGTAAAAAGAAAGAAAAAAATACTGAAGATAAATACTATGTGATGAAGTTAAAGATTATAATGTTCCATCGTATGTATACATGTAACATAATTATAAGAAGACATCTTGATACTTTTAAAATAAGGTTTTATATTTTAGTGTCATTAAATTCGTGTAGACGCCACATTTTTTTTTGAGTACACTATGCGCAATGCTTACACTTTGAGGTCATCACTCACCAGTTAAACCGACCGAGTGGAAAAAAGCACTGGTGAATGCACCCAGATCTGCGCAATGCAGAGAGAGTGAAGAACCTTGTATAGTCGAAGCGAGAATTTATGACTTTTTTTCACAAGTGGTATATTATAAAGAGTTACTGGATCATCGTCGTAATAAGCCTGCAGCTAATAACCTTATTGATACTCTAGCATTTTTTGTTCGTTTGCTATAATTTTTAGGCAATAGGATTCCAAATTTTGTTGACATTTTTTGTAACTAAATAAATATGTATTTAGACTTGGAATATGCTTGTGTACATAGTTTCGAGTGCAATTAAGGGAACTGCAATTTTTTTCATTTCTCTGAATAAGTCTGTTTTATTTGCTACTTTGTGTTTCTACTTTTATATTTTTTTATTTCTACTGTTTATTTAAAAAAATATATTATTTTCGTTTATTTAAAAAAAACGTGTTTATTCTTATAATCATTTTTTAAAAATTATTTAATGTTAAGTATGTATGTATAACATATTTATAGGTATTGTATATGTAAAAGCCCACCAGAGCGTTGATAATAAATAAATAAATTTCTGCCCATGAATCTCGATGTCTCATTGAGATCTTGAATCATTGTTGGTAGGTCATTCTAAGGGCTTGAAATAATCATAATATTTGCAAATCTGAGGTGTATTATCAGGTATACTCTTGTCATTAATCGTATCTATCGAGTGGTGAAGCATTAATTCAAAGACATGTTTAGAATAATGTCTTAGTGAAATTTTATTGGATTCCTTGAACGTTACATCTCTCTGACCTTTACAGACGAGACCATAATCTTAACTTCCTTTGATGGCTGTAAGCTGTAACTAAGCCCCTTCGTGAACTTTCGTTCTGATGCGAGATCGTAAAGATCAACCCAAGCATCATTAACAATACCAATGCCATTATCATGTCCTTCGGAACGTCGCCATTTGGCACATAAAATTCAAGATATATACATATAATAGTATATTATATTGCTAGATTATATAGAATAGATTAAAGGAATTTTATTAGCATAGAATAGAACAACGTTAGAAACGAATCGTTCATAATATTTTTAAATTCGGGTGTAACTAGCTAGCCCAAAATACTTTACACATATATTCCTGCTTAATTTATTAGTCAAAAATGTTCAAGCAATAATGTCCTTGATCAATAATTATGAAGGTAAGCGTAATTATTATTTTTTTTGAAATATTTATGATTTTCTTTTGTAAAATTTTGGACTGTAGTGAAAGTAAGAATATTAAAAAAAAATCGTTTTTTACAACTAAAATAAAGAGATTATTTTTTGCAAGGTTCTTATTTACTTTTCTCGGTTTTAAGAACTTTTCTTCTGTCCTCGATCATTCGAATTTCGAATGTTCTCGGGCAATAACCCATCAACGTCAAGCAAAGTCAAGTGCAAAGCAAATGTACATATGTACATTTTCATTGAATTTATCACTGAAATTTAAAAACATGCTGCAATAGCTGTGTGCTGTTTTGAGTTTTTTTATGTATATTAGATTAAATCCTGGAATTACGGGTATGATTGAAATAATACCCCTTCAGGTCTCAAAGAATCACTCCCTTTATTTGCTATAGCGACCGTCGAAATCTGACATGTGTCATCCTGTTGACACAGTCAGATTTCCACGACACGATGACTACGAATCAGTTATGGAGTGAATGAGGACATTTTGTAACGACCAATTAAAAGCCAGAAAAATAAGCTCACGCGAAACCTCGCGATCTGTCAAATTAACCGTAGCTACCGACATAACAATTAGTTTATTTGTAAAATTTAAGAATGACGCACCGTTTTACAAACTTAAAATCCTACTTACAAAACTTACCCAATTATTACAAACATTCGAATCTATAATTAAATTTTTTTACAATTTAAATTGTTTTTAGTAAAGAATACCACTCAGAAAAGAGAAATCTGAATTAAAATAATAATTACTTACCTAATCATTAAAAAGATAAATACAATATAATTTTAATATCAGCCAGAAAACAATAAATATATTAATTTGATAAGATGGAAAACAAGATAAAAAATCAATGATACCTGATCAATAACAGTAATTTAAAAAACAGACGTTGTTAATTGTTATATAAATATCTGACTAAAATATATAAATTTTCAAATCACAAAAAGATATTTCTTGAATTGCCCATCCTCTTTTCATTAACTTAACTAATAATAACTAACATCGAAACTTATTAAAAAAAAGGAAAGAAATTTTTTAACTAGACTCGTCAATCAAGCACAAAAATTGTATTTATTTTTGTATTTATGATGATATTTTGATCGATTTTTTAATGAAATGGATTTGAAATCCATCGCCTACTAATTAATTATAACGCCCGCGCCGTTTCTCTATAGAGGTAGGCAGTCACGACTTCATTAATCCGTCATGGCACACTACTTTTGCCTCGCTCAGTCTGTGCTACCCTGAAAATAGCAATATTGGGATGTCAGATCCTTATCCCAACACTTAATACATGAAAATAAAAAAATAAATAAACAAGATATAGGTATACATCGGTGGTGTGATCAGAAGAAGAAAGAAGTTTGTAATATTATTGAAAAAAAAATATATCTCAAGTCCATACAGCCACATAAGGCTCACAAAGTGAAGCAATTTTCTTCATTAAAAAAAATTAGGTTATGTAATTTATTAATTGATTATATAATTTTGTTTGTGTTATTATAGCTATACGTCCGTATTTCAAATATATGAAACCTGATGAAAAAATTTTAATGTGATATATTTCCATATAAAAATGTGATAAAAACGCAAGAGAAGATTTTGTAAAAATTGTGAAATTAGCTCGCTGTCAGACGATCGCTTTAAAACGACTATTTTCCGTATTTGGTTTATCTGATCATGAAAATGATCAGATAAACCAAATCGGCCTTCTGATCAAGATGATGCGCTCCATAAAAGTAGCCTGAAGGACCTACGTGTAGTCTTTACTAACTCATCATCCAGGGAAAAAGAAGACGGGGAAGACGCTTAGGAAAACGTCGCATCTCATGGCTGCGTAACATGAGGGGCTGGTACCAGCTCGTCTGAATTGTTCTGTGCGGCGATGAACAGTATAATGATCGCCAATATAATTGCTGACATCTGATAGGAGATAGCACTACTATAAGAATATCACGAAAGACGAAGCAGAAGTGATTATCACATTCAATCTATTTTCGTTATTCTTTTGCCCATTCCAAGCTTCACTTCCATATATGTATCAGTAGTTAAAAATCAACACATATCTAACCCCATCAACTTTTTATTGGCAAATCACAGAAAACAGTTTCACATCTTGTGTATAACTTAAACAAGGTGATATGAAATAGTAAGTAACTAGCTGTGTGGAATAATAATAATAAGTAAAAAAAAGAAAAAGAAGAAAAAATATATGTACAGCAAAGAAGTTATGGATAAAACACGAAGTTACGATGGACGGACGGACGAACGAGCGGACAGATGGACAGACAATAAAGTTATTATAATTGGGATAACATCAGATTGATACTTGATAATATTTAACTAATATTTTAAATGAAGGAATAAGCTTAAAGAGTTAACATTCATACATACTTTAAAATCTAAGTTAAAATAAAAATGGTGGTTTTGTAGGTATATTATGATATTCAACGACTTGCATTAGAGTAAGTAGAGAATAGAGGCACTAACATTCCATTATGTTATAGTCTTGCTTTGTGTGACATATTGATATCGAAGATTATTAAATTCAGATCAACACCCAGAATTAATTTCACTCTCTCTCTGTATTCTACAAAGTTTAATTAAATATCATAAAAGAGATGTACATTATAAATCATAAACATGTCAAGAATTTAGAATAACATTTCAAAAAAATATTTTATACAGGTGTTTTTTTGTAGAATACCTAAGGATGTATTTTGGCCACGAACAGATATTGCGGAATATTTGTATACAAAAATTTGACACGGGGACCCACATCTCAAAATGGTATTCCGAAGCCTGAATAATATTCAATGGAAATATTCGCTAACCCCAAACTTCACCAATCTCTCAGCTGTCATGAAAGGGCTTTGTGATCGTCGCTATTATTGTCAATTTCAACACAAAGCCCAAATCCATTTATTGATTTTTTTATTCAGGACCTTTAACTTTTTTCAGTCATCCATCTTGATAACGACTCAAATCGGTATGTCTCGTGGCCTTCATACAATTTATTTACATACAGGTGTTGAAAAGTTTTAAAATTATTTTGAAATATAAAATGAAATATTGAAATTAAATATTTTTAATTAAATGAAGATAAATTATAGAAGTCTCACAGGGACGAAGCTATTTATTTGAGAAACATGTATAGAAGTCTTTTTATAGAATGCGTTAGGGATTACGACCTGTGTGAGCTGGCTTAATGCAATGCAATGTTCATCAATTCCATCGTAAGAACATCCGCACATTATAAATTTTTTAAAGCTGTATACATGTTCCATATCTGAAAAAAAAAATATTTAAAGGGACTATGCTAGAGACATCTGTATATATAGATTTTGCAATTGTAATGATACCTTTATATTTTTGAAGTGGAATATTGAGGCTGGGCATTCACTGTAAATGTATATTTCGTTTTTTTTTCTCGATAATGTGGATTTTTATTATTCGTTTTTCATCAGTACGATTATGATAAACAATATTTTTTAACATAATAACTTAGATAAAATCATTGTTCTTATATAAAAGTAATACATTTTTTTACTAAAATTATGAAATTATGACAAGTCACGGACAAAAAATTCGTTTTCTGTATCTTAAAAATCAATTGATTTTGAATGTTTATAAATACGCAGATTTTTTTCTTACGAGCATAAAGCTAGAATTATGGTGATAAAACTCTTCTAAAATAATTAATATGTTTAATATTAATGGATTTATAAATATTAAAATTTGCAACAAATTTTCACATTTTTGATGTTTTTAAAACATTTTTTATTCATATAAAGAAATGATTTTATATAATATGTATTACTAACGCACGCACCCTGAGTCTTCAATGGCTATTTAAAAGTTTTTTTTATTAGAAACACGTTAATTACTTTTTAAAAATAAAAATTAAAAAGCACGAAATATGTAAACAAACGACGCAGTTTTAAAAAGAGATTAAAAATGCGTTATTTTTTGACAAATTTCACTAGTAAAATTTGGTTCTTTTTCAATTTTTTTTTTTTTTATCATTAGTTTTTTCCCTTTATATTTCGTGTCGTATATCTCTAATGTATTAGTATTTTAAATCATTCGCATACTCTTCTAGTTTGTAATGAGGTTGTTTTTAATTATTCTATTTTACATATTTAAATAGGTTGTCAGGTTGGGTCTTACATGCTTCTATTTGCTTTTTATCTGCGATAATTTTAATCGTTTTTATCATTTTTTGACATTGTCTAAATATGTCTGAAAAATTAATCCGTAACTGACTTAGTTGTAGTATAAAATTGAGTCTACCACACTATAATAAAAGTAATATCTAATTCGGTGGATTTTAATTTTTTTTTGACATTGTCTAAATGTGTCTGAAAAATTAATCCGTAACTGACTTAGTCGTAGTATATAATTGAGTCTACCACACTATAGTAAAAATAACATCTAATTGGATGGATTTTAAAAATGAGTTTTGTCGTAAACCCTGCAACAGTAAATTATTTATTTGCTATACAAAGAGAAGTTTCTCAATATTTATTAAAAGGAAGACTTCGGTGGAGAGACTTAGGAAACTTAGTCTTTGGTAAACACAAGACTAACAGGCTGCAGGAGATTAGGATGAATTAATATGGAGCGACAATGGCTGTGAATGACGTATCTGTGTCAGAAATCCAGGACCCTATCCCAATTATAATAATTTCGTTGTTTGTCCATCTATCCGTCCGTCTGTCTGTGTGTCCCAGTAACTTCGTATAACGTTCGTTACTTCTTTTATACATTTTTCAATTTTTTAATTCTACATGCAAAAGAACCGCCATTTTTGATAAGTTACAGCTAGTATGGGGTATAAAATCAAAGGCAGTATAAAATATAATATAAATATAAAAAAAAATTAATGTTGTCATCGGGGCCATTCTGTTTAAATTTTATACTTTGTATTTTTTGATAATGTTCTTATGTGTATTTTTTATAAATAAAGAAAGAAATTGTGTTGAGTTCTGAAGAAGGAACAGCGAATGAACTTTTGCGGCCCGAAAGTTGCGGAGTGGCGCTTTACACGATGACGCATGGAAAGGGCCATTGGTGAAAAAAATTGTCAACCTGGCGACGTATGAGTGGGACCGATATGGGTGCTTTCACTTTAAAAACGGTCCTGGGGATGAAGTGGATGTCCATTCAGTGTAGTCATCAACGAGGATTAATAATTTATAATGTACTGAATTTGAGATTTTACAGCTTATAAATTCTAAAATATGATTTTGTAAGAGATAGATACATAATATCAAGAATTTAGTACATTTTGAATTAGGTAACTCGGTGACTGCATTCAAAACATATTTTTAAATTTTTGGATATTTCTGCCATTCCTTTTATACCCCACATATCGCTCATGACAAAACAATACCTAGTAAACCATTTAATATAGATTTTACAGGAGAGGCAAATAACTATATAACTAGATTCTTCACAATAAATAGAGTACAAAGAATTACTTTAATGGAATAAGAGGCACACATAATTGTTTTTAAGATACAAGCTTTGGCCAGATTACATATCCACATATTTTAAAGACGAATACACAAAAAAACTTGGTTTTGACAAAATTGTGGCATTGTTTTATCATGAGTGGTATATGTATAAATAACGACATTCTCCACATAATATTAATATATAGATTATTGTCGTTCTGAAATATTGAATATTGAGTCTTGTGCGTTTGCCAAACCTCATTAATTATTGTAATCTGATGTCTGATGATTAGAACCTACCTCTACTCGAATTCAATCAAAATTATATTAAATTAGCGCCAAAATTCCCGTCACACTATAGTATATACATAAGAATGTTTATTGAAGCGATCTTAAGTTTTTCATTTAATTAAATTCAACGTTGTTATGTATTTACACCCTTTATAATGAACTTTGTAAAATGTGACAACAGTCTTCAGGAAAGCCGAAAAATATTTTTGTTAAAAAAAGTAATCGATGGATTAAAAATTGAGATTATACGAATTTCATTGCTTAGAACTCCGTTACATTTACACATCATTAGAAAATAACCTGAAAATATGAAAAACTTGAATGAGGCTCGAACCCGCGACCACTGGATATCAAAGGGAGATATACAGTAGTCGCGGGTTCGAGCTATACACTTAACACAATGTAACGTTCACGCAAGAACATAAACATATAATCCATTTTTTGAATGTTTTATTTATGTTATAAATCTTTATTCTTTCAAATATTTGAAATGATTTTTGAAACAATTTTTGAGTCCTTTCTATAACATAGTATACATAGATTTCATCGCTGGTGATACCTCACTTAAGTCAGCTCATACTGGTCTTTATAGGTACCCTATTAAGAATTCCATCCACGTACCCCTAAATATATATATCTAAATATATATAAGTATAAATAGCTTCGTTTCTGCGAGACTTCCATAATATTTATTAATAATTATCCCCCTGTAGACAAAATACAGTAAATGTATTCTCAGAACGTACTCCTCTTCTTCATCTCCCTGCTCCTTTATCCCGGTTCATCCAGGGTCGGGTCGTCCAAGGCGCCAGGATCTTCTGTCCTGAGTTGTCACAATGGGAACATCTTGTGCTGTCGGCTTCTTCTCAATATTAGTCCACCATGTTGCTGTGGGTCTGTCTCTACCTCTATTTCTCAGAACATACATTTAAAAATAAATATTGTTTGAAATAAAAAATGCTTTATTTACATTGTAATTATGGAGTTTGAAACATACCTATGAAACTGCGAAAAATACTGTCGTCGACATATGGATGGAAATTTTCTCTATCGCTGTTCCCGACTATACTAGCAAGGGTGGTCGAATAAAATAAGCGAGGGTGGCGGGCGTCAAGAGGGCTGCTGGGCTTTACAACTGTACCAGGGTGAGAGCAGGGCTGGAGTCAGTGGAAACAACCGTTAATCGGCATGTCGCAGTCACTTTGTCGGCCGAGCCAGGCATTAGAGCTTACAGCTTCAAACAATGGCAAAAAATGGTGGCGAAAATGAACAAAGGGACGAGCTGCGCTACTTTTTGCGATTTCAAATTTAACTATGCACTTTATTAAAAACTAAGCAGAAATGGAAAACGACAGTGTAACTAGTATATAAGTGGTTCTATTATGAGACATTGCCATTGATTCACTGTAGATTTTTTTATTTTTATTAATACGAGTGTATTGTTACGTGTCGTGGTTGCGGGAAGAATTGATGAAAACACTGAAATTTAATAACGGATTATTTAATTATTTGATGTACTATTTCGTAAATTTATCACTCATAAATATAAACTTTATAATCGCTTTAACACTTTATTCACTGGAACATTCCATCCAATTTCCGCACGTATTAATCGCTTCAGTTTATTTCGCTACGTTAGAACTTTTCCAGATAATTCGATGTCAAATTACCGCTCGCTTGGCCACCCTGGCCTTCGCAGCTCGCGATTGCTTTCGCTTCAGTTTCGCTGCCAAGCGTCCAAAATCAACAAGCACTTACTCCCGCGCGCGGTCCTATTTATATCTGCTGATGTTGAGCCTTCTAGGCGTTCCTAGTGTTTATAAGAAGTTTCTCGTGGCTTCCGGGCTTTTGTAGACGTTTCTCGATGCTTTCGAAAGCTGTAGATAACGCTAAGCCGTTCTGGAATCTTCGGTAGTGTTGTGATCATTTCAAACGTCTGTCACTTGACATGAGTGCGTGATTCTTATTAGTCTCGTTACACAATTTTAACTGTTGATATTTGTCAACCAACGTAATTGTGCGTTCGTTCTGTCAAAGATAGAGGAGTAACAACTCCGGGCGGTGTTAAATTACTTACTTTCTATGAAGTGATTTTTAACTTAATATTAGTTTGTAGCTGAAAAATTTCCCACTTCCCGCGTGCGTTTAATCCCTAAGTTAATTAAGTCCCTAATATAACATAATGTTGATATTTAACACAAATATTTTTTTGTTCTAAAAATTACAATAAACATTATTTTCAATAAATGAACTTGTTTATTGAAAAAATGTTGATTGCATTACTTGAGTGCTATAATACATCAACGAATTTAATAGTTACAGGTACGCCAAATCATTCACTATAATTTTTTTTTTTAAATTCGGCTCAAAATTTGGAGTATTAACGAGTTCAAATACAAGTGATATATTGCGAAACAGTGTAGATCAAAGAATAACGGAACGTTTAACTGGTGTTTCGTGACTTTGTACATTGAATAATAAATTAATCATTAATTTCCGGTATTTTCATTAATTTCTCCCTAGCCACGATACGTTACAATACATATTAAGAAAATGCACAATAACTGAGATATTATAGTGGTGTCGAAACCGGTCGACTATAAAAATAAAAAATGTGGTTTATATAAAATCTGTTGAAATAATTACGTAATTATAAAATCGAAACCAGTATTTATAATCCGGTGACAAATAACGCCAAAATTATAAAATACGAAATAAAATTATGGATTAGAAATATGGGCTGAAAAAAATTGGCTCACTCACGTAAATATTTATATATTTTTATGTTTTTTTTAACATTTATATGTTTTTTTTTAATTACTGTATTTCTTTCACTATTTTCTATATATGTGTATGTATGTATATACCTAATTATTTAACAAATCAGTTGGTAACTATATGTGCTTTTGTATACAGGATATTCGTTAAAAATAATTAACACAGATTTTTCTAGTGAGACAATCGTATTCCAACCAAAATGTGTATATGTGGGGTATAAAAGCAAATGCAGCAATATCCAAAAAATTAAAAAAAAATTTGAATGCAGTCACCGAGGATAACTAATTTAAAACGTACTGAATTCTACATTTTATACGAGTATATCTATCACTTCAAAAATCATGTTTTCTATAAATTTATAGGCTATGTTTCCTATAAAATTTCGAATTCAGTACATTATAAATTAGTATTATTCGATAACTGCATTGCTTTTTTTAGTGCCTTTGCTTTCACATCCCACATATGTATAAGAATAAAAATAAAAACATTAAAAACTAAAATAATATATATCTTATCAATCGATAAATTTTTTCTGTAAAACATCTTTTTATCCGATTAATCTTATTTGCATTTCTGTAATTTAACGTACACGTGTTCATATTTTTCAACAATGATTTTTGAATAAAATATACCAGAGAGACTATTATTTAATAAAATATTTTTTCAGAATCGCATACGTTGCGAGGCCGAAGGAATTTATTTGGGTCACAAAGAGTTAAACAAAAGAAATGAAATTGTGAAACCTTTATTTGTTCCGTTGATTTGATATAACTGAATACCTTTTATTCTGCGTAGGAGCCTTAGTGGTACTATTGCAAACATCTATTGATTTATGTTGCTCAGCTCCAATGCTTAATTTTGAAATGTAAAATTGATTAAATATTTTTCGGGAATTTTATAAAACTTAAAATTATAAAAGGTTATAAAAATGATGGAATTGCCAAGTAAGAATTTAGGTGAAAGAATTTTTTTTTAATAAAGGCTACGTGAATTCAGACCGTGGGAAATTTAAGTTTTTTAGGCATTTTAAATGCGAATTAAATGCTGTAATAGCTTTAAAACTTTTAAAATATTTAATGTTTTACATTTACTAACGTATCGAGAAATATAAGTACATATATAAATTATGTCATGGAATAGTAGCTGTGAGAGGCAAAGTATTATTTATAAATTTTATTTATCATAATTGCAAGCTGTATGTAACCCATCAAAAATGACGGTAATTTTACAAACCTGTTCCTATAGAATAAGTAATTACTTATTTATAGCCGATACCCATGAAATAATAATAACGACTTTCATCAAAATACTTGAACATTTTTAAAAATATTTTCCATGCCAGCAGTTACTATCTTAAACCTGACGATTGTGCGTAAAACTAAACGCAATAATGTCCTTTGATGACAATATCACTCTAGCGAAAACATAATAAAATAATTAACATTATTAATAAATTAGACATCAAAATAAAATCAAAAAATAAAATGAGAAAAATATATTCCGGAACCGGGAACTACCCTGGGTGAGAGCCAGGTATCATATAATTTATTTTACCCAAACTTTGGTAGTACTAACTACTTAAAAAACTGCTTTGTAACTCGTTCCACTTCAAAATACAATCTGTTAAATTCTACAAATAATTTAGACATTTTTATTGACAGTTTGCTTTTATTTAAAATTAAACTCCGTAATCTCATTTATGATTATTGAAATATATTTGATACTTCTTTAATTGAATCCCATTCCCTCCCTCTTCCCACCCCTCCCATTTTATGCATAATAATAATTTAAATCTTTGAAATATTTATTATTTATCACATATTCTTTATCATTATTTTTACTTAGATTTTTTTACCAGCTTCGAGGAAACTTCACTGGTCATACTAAACGAATATTTTTTTGATATTATATTATTGATATTATATTATTTTTTATTACATTGTACTGTATGTTTCCCAAAAAAAAATAGCGACTACATTATATCGGAAATGTCACAGGTCTCGGAAAAAATGTTAATGAAGTCAGTGAACTTAAAGAAAAATATTTTAGAAAAAATATTTTGCGCTAGGTACAGACGGTTCGCGTCTTTGCTAAGTCCTATATATAAACTGTATTTTTGAGGCAAATGACGTGGTGGCAACGTCGCTGTCGCTGCCGCCTTTAGATTTGCTGGGCCGGGGTTCAAGCCTGTGGGGATCGAACATTAAAATATTATGGATTTTCTGTTACCTCTATATGTTACGGAAATACGATAATTATTTTAAACTAGCTATAACCCATCAAAAATAACGGTACGTATAATTTTTACTTACATTTTTTTCTTTTCTTTTTTATATAAATAAATAAATACTTAGTCCTTAGGAACCGACATGTAAAAGTAACTTCATTTTCTAATAAATAATTCTTGTATTTCCGGGGACAGACAGACGGACAGACGGACAGACGGACAGACGGACGGACGGATGGACAGATAGACAATGAAGTTATTATAATTTGGATACCAGCTGAAACTTGTAAAACATGACGGAAAATTGATTCGCGTTTTTGCTAAAACCTAATATATATTTAAATGATCTTTTTGGCGGTTCACGGAGAGGTGACCGTAGCCCAAACCCGAACCGGCCGTTCTACGCATGCTTTGCTGGTGCGGGGCTCAAGCCCCATCTCAGACTGTTTAATTTCGTTTTTTAAGCCGTGATTTCGAATGAAATTACGGACGTTACACGAAGTTACGGAGACAAATAGGACGTATAAACAACGAAATTATTATATTGAACTAATCAACTATTATTTTTATTAAAAAAAGAGTTGATTTGTTTCTAATTGTGAAAATTAAAATATGACCATCAGGAAAATTCTTATTATGAAATATTTTAGTTGAGTTAGTATAATGTTTTCTTGGAAATACTTACATTAATAAATTCACTTTCTAGACAATTCAATTTTATGAATATTCATGTATATTCCAATATACGAATTAATTTTAATGTTTAACTTTATTCTGCTTTTGAAATTGTAGAATATATAATATTTATTAAATTTTATAATTAAACCATAAATCATAAAATGTCTGCCTACGTGCATGAGGGTGCGTATTTGCAACGAAACTAGAATTGAATACGAGTCCATAAAGTTATGATTCTTAATAATACTTAATTTTTCATTATGTACTTATTTCATGAGGCCCACCCTTATAATAGTTTATTAATTTAATTAATATATTCAATGCTGAAAAATATTAAAACTATGTTTTAGAGCATTGACTTAGCCCAACTAAAGCTTTGAGCTTAAGTAAATAAGCAGTCGTGTATTGTAAAATTCTTCTTTTCGGAATTTATAGGTTAATGCGAATATTTTCAGCTCATAACGTCATTTCCATCATGTGGTGTGGTGCTTTCAAATTTTCACTGACTGTCAAACCTTAAAATAAGATGCCATAAATATTTAGACAAAATATTGATATCTATTGAGAAACACAATTAATTGAAAATTTATTTTAAATAAATCATTTGTGATGACTGGATTTCTTGTGGCTTTTTTCTTGCAAGCTTGAATTTAAATCATTGTTTATTGGCAATATATAAGGGATTATGATGTAATAATAATTATTGTAAACATAACAATACAAATCTTATTATTTATTGATTAGCGATAAAAATGAAATAATTTTATTTTATATACATTCAATACGTGATAGCAATGTAATTAATATTGGTTGTATTATTTGTATAAATCTACATTTTTTTATTAATTACACTTACATGTTTCGAAAATACCTTTCCATCGTCAGGGTGTTATATATGTTAAAAAATCAAAATGAATAATGTCTTTTGGTTTTCTAAATTATTTGAAATTTATTTTTAAATATTATTGCTGAAGTTCTTGATTAATTGAAATTATTGGATTATTTATAGAACAGGGCTAGTAGTTAAATTTAATTATTATAAATAATATTTTGTTTACTATTTACATGCTTTACTAATTTCTAAAGATTCATAATTATTCAATTTCAGACCAAAATTATTTATGTGTAAAATAGAAAGATGGAAAGATATTTCCGAAACATGTAGGTGTAATTAATCAAATAATATCAGTAGATTAATACAAATAATACAATCAATATATTAAAAAATGTCAATCTAAAATGTTGCTGAATCAATTGAAAAAAAAAAGCAATGTAATTATTGAACAAGGCGTAGTAAATTCTTTATTTTGCTAGTTCCATTGAAATTCACAGTGCATTGTAAAGTCCCATTCGTTCAAGTCACGATCCTTTTCAAAACCGATATAGTTTGCAGACCGTCGGACCAACGAGGGCAATCATTATGCACAATTAGACCCAATTTGCAAGGCATTATAGCCTGTTTCGAGTGGCCGTAAAGTACCCATTACCCTAAAACCATGCATTCGCAATTTGTTTGCAGTCTATCAGATGGTGCATGGGCCTTGCGATCGGCTCATACGGTTGAATAATTTACATCGATTTTGAATAACATTATTGGTAATCCCCGATAACTTACTACCAGCTTTGGTACCTCGTAACAACGAGTAAAGTAGGATTATTCGTAGGTAAGTTGCTATTTTGTATGAGATTGATAGACTATTGTTCCTGCAAATTTTTAATAAGCAAATAAAGTTAAATAAATTATTATAATCAAATTAAGTCGTCAATATCGAATAATCCTGATTTTGATAATCAAGGGATTGGACAATGCATATTAATTATTTTAAATTTACAGAAAGAGATTAAGGAATAATTAGAATTTGTGTAAAATGCAATGGTGAGGTTTCATGATGTTAATATATGTTAATATATACTATATTTATCTTAACGTAATACTTAAGGTAAAGGTCTAATTTGGAGTTTTTTTCACGGCGGATAAGATAGGTTGCGGAGAGGGGTGAACTAAAAATTTAATTTTTTTTTCTATCCATGTAGATCAATGTCAGCTTATATTGTATAGAAAACGATAAGTTTACACACAAGAAAAATTAAAACATCGATAGTGGATTATTTACAAAACTTTAGGGGAGATAAAAGGTTCACAGTGCACAGTAAAAAGTTTACTTGGAGGTTGGAGGGATTACAAAAAGCAGATGGTTTTTAAAAAAAATTCTAGAAGTTTCGTAAATTTTTAAATGGTGTTCAGGGAACTAAAATAAAATTTTCTACCCGTGCGGATCAATATCAATTTCAAACAATAAGTTTATACGCAAGAAAATGAAAAATTTTGTTCGTGGATTGTTTTGAACCCTAAAAGTAGATAAAATAAGAGTACATAAAATGTTACTTACTCAAAAACCGGTACTAAAAACGCAAAAGTAAGTTTTTGGATTTTCTAGATGAAAGTCGCACATAAAACAAAAGCACACTGACAGCTTAAGAGGGGTCACGAAGCGCTTGCAAAAAAAAATGTGGGTCCAAAAATTCTATAGCATCGTGGAAATGTAAGTGTCTAGCATATACCTGTATATAAAGCAATAAAGCTATATAATTACCTATACAAGTGAATAAACGAGTGAGTGAGAATCATTCAAAACCAAATTAATTAAACAATTTGAAGGACATTCAGAAAAATCAAATCCACTAAAAAATATTTGACTGCTACCGGAATTAGAACCACGGATTTATTTTCCGGGGCAGGCGCGTTATCCAATTACGCTATAAAAGCCTTGTATATTAATAAGTAAGATTAACATTTATTATCCATTTTTAGAGCAGTCCCCTTTTTCTGATACGGTAGGCCCAAATTACTTAGCGATCCTGCCGCATGATGGACGCCAGAATTAATCGTTTAATTCATTTTTATTTTTGGACACATTTGAAATAACATACACATATTATATTCAAGAACACATTCTTATTGTGAAATTGCAATTTTTTCAGAACAAAGTTCTGTGAAATTTAAAACCAAATTAATTAATCAATTAGAAAGACATACAGAAAAATCAAATCCAGAATGAAAATCATTCAATTTATTTAGTTTGAATACCTCACAATTTAAATAGTGATCAGAGAAAATATTGAACAAATTAAAAACAAACGTAAAGCTGATATGAGATAGTGAATAGAAATAAATAGTGCTGATTACGTGGTTTGGTCTTGTTGTAAAAAAGATATTTGATGGGAGTGTTGATGGTGTCAGAAATAGAGGACGATTGTGGAAGACTTGACATGTCCAAGTAAATCTGATTATACCGATTCGTGATCATCCTCATTTTAATAATATTATCCTACATAATATTACGTATACTCAGTTACATTGGAGTGGTGATGGCGTGTTGAGGGATGGTCCGACTCCTGTACAGATAAATATTCACGTCTTCTTACTCTTCATCTTTCTCTTTCCCCATTTACTTGGGTTTAGTTCTCCTTATATGAAAGCGCCAGGAAGCTCTGTTTTGGATGTCTTATATCTCAATCTTGGTATTATTCGAGTGTTCTTCATCTCTTCTTTGATGTTTTCAGCAAAATTGTCTTCTGCTAGTGCCTATTTTTAATGTAGTCTTTATTTTATTCTTTTAGAGGGAAACTGATACTACAATATCATAAAAAACAAAAGACTACAAATATGTAACATTTCACATGTTTCCACAGAATATCATTTTATGTGAATTAATAACAAAGAGACAGATTAAAGAATGAAGATATATTAGGTGGGAGGGTAATCAAAATTACTTAGGGATGATTGGAACTAACTGGCAAAAACAGAGGATAGCAGAAATATAAATATGTATTACATGTCTCCATAAACACAACACACGAAAAACTATAATATAAAAACAAAATCATGACTGAGTTGAGTATCCGAGAGTCTTGAAGTCATGAATTAATGAATTGGAGATATATTAGATGACTGATATGTAAAAGCATTATACAGAGAGTTAGTATTACAGTATGAAAGGTCAAAAGTCTCAACTGATCTAGTGAACCTATTGGGTTTTGTCGATATACTCATCTCCTCTCTTCGTTAAGTGACCACACCATCTGAAACTGGCATCTTCTATCTTCCAAGGGATCGGCGCAGCCTTAAAACTTCTTCTGCTACACTCATTCTGAATTATATCTGGCCTTGTCGCTCTTCCAGCCCAGCTGAAGATTTTGTGTTCGTTAGTGCCTATTTTTTGGTAGTTGGTACTTCATTCTCCAGCACTTGGCATCGTGTATGAGTAGCATTAAAGGTAGCTGTTTTATTTCTCTACCTTTAGTTACGTTTGGATGGGTATTTTAGGGTCACAAAAACACCAGATATTTAGCGCCACATTTGTAGTTTGTATTGTGACATTGGTTTCGATTTCAGCTTTGGTAGTTATAAAAGACCTTCTCATTCATTCTCATCGTTTTTATATACAAGATGTTTATTTTAAATAATAATATTTTTGTAAAATAACATAAAAGGTAAAATAATAAAGCTCTGGCTGTAGGCGGAATAGTTATAAAGTTCGTGCAAATAATGGAATGAGGTGACTCCAAGAGCACGGAAAATAAGGGAGGAAATATAATTTACGCACACCTACACAGGAAAGGTTCAGTTTACTAGAAACTAAAATATAAATTTAACGAATAGTTTCTGAAAAGTTAATTTATTATTTAACTACAATAATTCATTGAGACGGTTTGAAAATTTTATTGGCGATATTTTACCGGCATTATACAAACATAACTAACTTACTATGACGCTGAATCTTCGTTAGAATACTACTCTTGTCGAGTTAACGACTTTATATATCATTGTAAGCTCGTTTTTCTGTTGTTGAAACTTTTATCAGAGTTGTTTTCCAGATTTACCTGACCATGCCACGTCTTTTGCGGGCACTCATAATTTCCGATAGCTCCAACTAACTTTTCATATTGCCACGGAAGTACAATCGTAACTGCGCCTTGTCGAAGTTTCTCAAACGGTCCATACAATCTGGAATAAATTGAGCTAGTATTGTAATCACTAGGAATATGAAAAAAAAACTGCTGGAACTGTGGAGAAACTAGTCGAACAGTCTCGAATTTTCGAAAAACCGACATGTTGTGTATATTTTTTTTATTTTTAGTGAATCATTTGCCTTCCACAGCCGCGGTTCTGTAATATTTCCTCTATAATCTTCTCATATTTTACTCTTTCACACTTTTTTCATTCTGGCAACTATGCCACAGATCTGAATACTTTCCTAAATTGTTCTATTTTCACTCTATTGCTTACATATCGTATACCGCATTTCCATTGCATTCAGTTAATTTTCGTTCTTAATGACTAATTTAATTTGACCAAAATATAATTACCTTACACTAGATTTAGAACTAGGTCTACATTATGCACTGCTAGTTTTACTCTGTGACAGATAAATATCACCAAATTATTGATTAGATTTAGGCCGGCGCCACAACGCGAAGGAAAAAATTATTTTAACTAAATAGTAGGAATATCCAGATAAACAAGATACGCATAAAATTGAAAACAAGATTTATGAATAGAGGAGAGGGATTTATGTATAAAATTAAATAACATGTTGCAATACAGATCACAAAAACTATATATCAATCTTTAGCGGAATCGGTAATAAGAAACGAAATACGTAGCTGAATTTTGTAAAACAAATATTAAATATTAAGGTAAATTATAGAAATCTCACAGAGACAGCTTTTTATATGCAAAACGTGTATTAAATCTTTATAGGGTGACCCAGGGCTTATAACCAGTATGATTTGACTTAAGTGAACACATTACACAAAGCAATGTTCACCAATTAGGTACACCGTAAGAACAATATCACCAAAAACACATTATCAAATTTTTAAATGTTATTTACCTTATGGTGAATACTAGATATTTTATGTTACTTGTATGAAAGAGAATGAATTTTTCATATTCGATATAAATTGGTGTAATGATGGTCCAACTTTTAACAAAAAATAATTCCGAAAAAGTGAAAAATAAATGCACATTTTTATGTCGCATATCTTCATAGCTATTGATCATGGTCATGGTTGCTTGAAAATTTTCGATTCATAATAAACGTTCGATTCATAATAGATTCAATACATCGGTGCGATATAAAAGCAAACGCGTTGCGGGATGACGGCCGGGGTGGTCTATAGCTAGAATTCGGAGAGACAGATATTAAGCGAAATCATCGAGAGAATATCTAACTGGCGAAAAAAATAAGTGCGGCTTTTATGTGCGAAAAGTAAATAGAATATTCTAGCAAGTTATAAGCAAAGTGTTACCCAGGGATAATAAATAGTTCATAGTCTAGTGATAAATTCAAGAAAACAGTATTTATTTTATCCATGTTTAGTGACTTTGTCAATATATAAAAATAATTATTTACGAATTAATAAATCGAAAATTAATTTCGATTTTTTTTATTTGTCTCCCAAAGCCGACACCTGTCATGATATATTAAAATGGACTATGCTAAAAACATATACATAGATACGCCTCTGGAATGTACACACACAGATTAAGCATCCCACTCATAAAAAATATATTTTTAGGTAACTCTACTCTCTTTCGTGGGACCGAGAATATATAATGCCCTTCTCATTGAATACAAAAAGAAAATTCCACAAAGAGATTTAGTTTGCTCAGTAAGAAGGTAACAAGATCATGCTCCAAAAAAAGACACATTCGTAACAAAAGGATAAAAAGAATACTCAACATGTAGATAATTTTGTTACATCTACGTAACTATTTGTTGAGATAACTCTATGTTTCTTAGGGCCGGTCGAATCAACTTGGTTTATAGCATTTTTTCGTAAAAAATGCTACAAACCAAGTTGATTCATTTTACGAAAACGGGCTAATTGATTGGTAAAAAAAGGTAAAAATCAATATTTTCAACGAATGATCACTATAAACCAAGTTGATGCAGCTGACCCTAAAGCGGTAAGTTTATTCATATACAATGAAATAGTTTACAATGTTTAACTTTGAGAAATGACGCTTACGATGTATAAATAATCCATCAGGTATATTCTTCTTTTTTACTCCCTTTATATTAACTCGTGGCGTCTGCTTGTCTTATTGTCTTCATATCTTCTTGTCTGATGAAAAAACTTTGGATCCATTTTTAAACCCTTTTCCCATGATCCAATCGAGCTGAAACTTTGCAAGCAGACTCGTGGCGACGATCAAGAAGATCTATCAAATTTTCGTTAAAAAAATTAATAAATTTTTGGATTTTTCAAATTTTTAATGGTTTTTTCATACAAATTATTAAGTTGTATAAAAATATTTCAACGCGTCTGGTAGACGCGAAACCGGATTATAGTATAATTTTGGATTTTTGTAAATTTTTTAATACTCCCTTTCGTAGCGTCGTCCGACCGAAACCCAACGCGTAGGTTGTGATGGCTCCTCTTCTTCGCCTTTCAGCTCGATCCTACTCCTAACTGAGTTTACGCCTTGTTAGAGGCAAACAAGCTATCTATCTACGTCGGGTGAAGGCTCTACGGTTTTTAACGTAGTATTTCCAAACACCCTCGCTTTATTCAAGACCTCCCCAGTTCACGTTGTGTAATTTTTTGTTTCGAACTATAGGGGATGAATTGGTTTTGTGGTAACCCTGACGCAAGCTAAACTTAAATTAAATACTGGGGTATGAAGTTCGTGAATGTTCATGGAACGCAAACAAAACTACCTAGCACGTCAATTAAGCCCTACGGTGCAATTGCTAAACATACTATGTTCCGTGGCCCTATATTATTTACCTATCATTCCTACGGACTGGAACCACTGCATCTGGTGTAGCTGCGCTTCCAGAGTGCGCGATCCTCTGCTTCCATGCCCTCTCCGCTCGATCCCCCATTGTCCTACCTGTATGGGATCGACCGCCATCCACTGGAAAGGTTAGTGACGTGCCGTTATCACATGCGCATGCACATATAGAGTACATAGATCCCCTGAAAGCCCTCGAGTCCTTCGTCTTCGACGCCCTCGCTGATTAATAATTTTATCTTCCGCCGTTATCTCGCTGTGCTTATTCCTTACGATCTTTTATATTTACTCTGCATTATCTTTATATCAATTACATTGTTACGTTTATTTACTAGCCGGCCTAAGTTCCGTCACCTGTATCTGGCCCTATGTCTCATTCTAGTGGTACGTTGGGTTCTAATGGATAAGGGGATTGTAGAAGGTATGTGTAAATGTATGTGTACGCGGAAAATGTGGTTGCTTTAAATTCGGCCCCTCCGTACCCAAAGGCTCATCGGTGACTGATCCCATCTTCCTTCTCCCGACACGAGTTCCGGATACGTTGACCTGAGCCTGGATGCGCCTTTTCATGTTGGGCCTCTTCTGTGCAAAGTACCGCACCATCCCTCGCGTCAGTGTCTGGCGTCCGGGCTCAGAGCCAGTTTGCCCCCCGAATTCCAACTCCTCCAGGTTAAACTAAGTTAAACTACGGTATATATACTGAAGCTACTGTAAAGATGGTCCCGGGCCACCTGTCAAGTCAAAAATATGCGAGTGGGGAGGGGGAGTTTCCTAGGCTCCCCAACCCTCGCCTGTGAGCAACTGCAGCCCATTGGCCATTCGCGACACTACAGTGACTGCAACCACCCTCCCAGGTAGTACTTATTATAATCTGATATGCATCAATACGTTCAATCCATTCCAGACGAGGGAAGACATCCGCACGGGTGTTGTGCCACCCGTGAAGAGCCCCCTCATACACTACGTACGAATAGATACATACTAATAAAATATAATATACATACATATACTACATATACAATACATAAATAAATACTTGTAATGGTTGGTTGCCATGTGGTTTCACGAGGCCATGACCCCTCGTATTAGTAGATGGAAAGGTGGATCTGGACAGTAGGGATATGCCTAGCCCCTGGCCAGGGATGTCGGTGTATTTTCTCCAAATGGTGTACAGCTAGAATCCTGCCATCGATGATGATGGGATCTGCCTAATTATCTCCGACTGATGTGTAACTAGAACCCTGCCATCACTGATGAAGATGATGTTGTCACTATCGAAACGTCACCTGATGATATTTAGCTGAACCACCGCTAGTGATGATGATGATGATGATGATGATACTATCGTAACGTTTCCTGACGATATATATCTGAGACACCGCTAATGATGATGATGATACTATCGGAACGCCTCCTGACTATATATGACTGGGACACCGCTAATGATGATGATGATGATGATACTAATGAAACGTCTCCTGACGATATATAACTGGGACACTGCTAATGATGATGATGTTGATGATACTATCGAAACGCCTCCTGACGATATATAGCTGAACCACCACTAGTGATGATGATGATGATGATGATACTATCGTAACGTCTCCTGACTATATATAGCCGAAACACCGCTAATGATGATGAGGATACTATCGTAACGACTCCTGACGATATACAGCTGAAACACCGCTAATGACGATGATGATGATGATGATGCTATCGAAACGCCCCCTGACTATATATAACTGGGACACTGCTAATGATGATGATGATGATGATACTATTGAAAAACCTCCTGACGATATACGACTGGGACACTGCTATGATGATGATGTTGATGATACTACCGGAACGTCTCCTGACGATATATAACTGGGACACCGCTAATGATGATGTTGATGATGATACTATCGAAACGCCTCCTGACTATATGTAACTGGGACACTGCTAATGATGATGCTGATGATGATACTATCGAAACGCCTCCTGACTACATACAACTGGGACGCTGCTAATGATGGTGATGATGATGATGCTATTGAAACTCCTCCTGACGATATACGACTGGAACACCGCTAATGAAGATGATGATGATGATACTATTGAAACACCTCCTGACGATATACGACTGGGACACTGCTAATGATGGTGATGATACTATCGGAACGCCTCCTGACTATATATGACTGGAACACCGCTAATGAAGATGATGATGATAATACTATTGA